>SKCR01022838.1:0-84458 GCA_019454045.1 Zanthoxylum bungeanum
GATATATATTCTCATAAGAATATTAAGATCTGTATCAAGCGTAGTATTGTGTATATCGGCCCAGTATCGGATAATCACGTGCTAGGGCTGGGGCTGGATAAGTGTCTGCCCCGTCCGAAACACATATCGGATGTCTGGTAACTAGTCTCTATAATCGGATATTCATGACCTGGTCATAATATCACGATTGGATGCGCATCACTTTAAGAGCACTAATACCGTATCCTGCGTGACATCATCTCCATTATGACTGGAGTGACACTTCCGTCTTGACATCACATCCAATACACTACGATTCTCAATATACCCGGCATTGGCGTACATAGAACCGGTTACAGTCCTAGACGACCTCAACTAAAGTATATCGATTGTCGTAAGCATTAGCGATGTAAGTCTCAGGTTAAGACTATACACACCTACCTTGATTTCGGCCTCCCATAGACACATAGTCATAATACCAATGGGATTCCGAGGGGTCTATCCAGAGCGAAGCTGTTTCCCGTACCATCGGTGAAACACGACCTCCTATCGCACTTGCATAAGTATCCAATACTTATATATATGAGAACTATGTCGTTGTGCCCTCACAACGCGCACAAGTGCAATACTAGCCTATTCTGCATTATCGATGTCCAGTCTCGATAATACTACGGCTAGGGATATTCAATGATTAAACCTTCGGGACTGATACTGTCTCATATCATTCTCAGTCCAGGTACTAATCATAGGGACCTCTCTTCATTTATATATCTATGGTGATCTAATCACAAATGATGAGAGTGTAATTCTTTGTCACATAGTTAATTTGCTACAACAACACAATGATCTGTGCAAATAGTGACGCTATGGGTCATTTTGTCCAACAGTATCGTTATCAACATTGTGTTAAAACGGTTCAACCTTTTACCTGTTGCCATGGTAAATCCATTTTGAAAATGCTTGAAAATAACTGCATATTTCATTTATGAAATGTGTCAGTTACAGATCAAAATCGCTTTCCTGAAAAGGAAACCTTTTGGAGGATGATTAGAACATCCTGACGATTTTGTATAACCAACAAACAAGGTTTGCGGGTTATTCGATCCATGTTTGGATTGAAGCAAGCATAAGGTTCTTGGAACTGTCGTTTTGAAAAAATCATAATGATTTATGATTTGCTCAAAACGAAATAATTCTTGTGTATATAAGGAGGTTAGTGGGAGAGGGCACTGACAATGAAATTCCCATAAAACAATTGGTGAAAGCTTGGCTTTCATGGATATTTTTCAATAGAAATTCTCCGTAGAATTCTGGGGAGTAACAACCTTTATTCAAGGAATAAAGATCTACTGGGATAGATTTGAAGTTGTTAACACTCTCTGGAAATTGTACATTTAAAATGTACCTGTATTGGTGTCTCATACGCTTCGAGCATATGGAGTCACAATCGGGTCAATCCAAGTGATAGTCACTGGATTGAAGTTAAGAACATCTGTTAGTATCTCAGAGAACTAAAGATGTTGTCTTAAACTATGGAGAAGGAGAACTTGAAGTGACTGGGATCACTGCTGCAAGTTTCCAAACAATTAAATACTACGGTACTATAAAGTTTGAATAACAGGGACAGTGAGCTGGAAATCTTCCTAGCAAGATAACTGTTGCCGAATAAAAACAAATGCGGATTATTGCTGCAGCTGAGGCACCAATAGAAGCCATTTGGATCGATAATAAATCTAATTAGAGTAGATATAGTTCTGTTAGCAGCTGAGCTAGGCGTCAGCACAGGCTAAAGAATTAAAGGTCTCATCGACGATCCAGATATATACTTCTATATCATCTGATTCGTTCGGATCATACATCGTGGTGATGTGATGATCGTATAAATCGCGTCAAACGATAAACAAACAAATCCGGTGACGAAAACCTTTCCTCAGCAATTTGAGCGAATCGTACATAGTTCAGGTGTAGGACACTTGAGTGACTCGCTACGTGCCAAGTGGGAGATTGTTGGACATTATGACCCATAGCGTCACTATTTGCACAGATCATTGTGTTGTTGTAGCAAATTAACTATGTGACAAAGAAATTGCACTCTCATCATTTGTGATTAGATCACCATAGATATATAAATGAAGAGAGGTCCCTATGATTAGTACCTGGACTGAGAATGATATAAGACAGTATCAGTCCCCGAAGGTTTAATCATTAAATATCCCTAGCCGTAGTATTATCGAGACTGGACATCGATAATGCGGAATAGGCTAGTATTGCACTTGTGCGCGTTTGTGAGGGCACAACGGCATAGTTCCTATATATAAGTATTGGATACTTATGCAAGTGCGATAGGAGGTCGTGTTTCACCGACGGTACGGGAAACAGCTTCGCTCTGGATAGACCCCTCGGAATCCCATTGGTATTATGACTATGTGTCTATGGGAGGCCGAAATCAAGGTAGGTGTGTATGGTCTTAACCTGAGACTTACATCGCTAATACTTACGATAATCGATAGACTTTGGTCTTGGTGGTAGGGACTTTAAACGGGTCTGTGTACAACCACTTCTGGGTTTATCAGAGAGTCGTAGTGTATTGGATGTGATGTCGAGACGGAAGTATCACTTCAGTCATATTGGAGATGATGTCACGCAGGATACGGTACTAGTGCTCTTGAGTGCTGCGCAGCCAATCAGGATATTATAACCAGGTCATGAATATCCGATTATAGAGACTATGTTACCAGACATCCGATATGTGCTTCGGACGGGGCAGACACTTATCCAGCCCCAGCCCTAGTACGTGATTATCCGATACTGGGCCGATATGCACGATACATTAGTATACTACGCTTGATACAGATCTTAATATTCTTATGAGAATATGTCCGGAGAATTGGGAAGACTTGGTGCTTTGCTAGGAGTCGACCTTGTCTCGTAAATCGGTAGAACGTAGTACTTGGTACGTACGTGATTCGGATACACCGACGACCGTATTTACTGCCAACATATCCGGGGATCTCATGGGTCGCTTCCCAAAGATTCACCGATGACGTATGACTCGCACTTATATTAATCTGGGATTAATATGATGAGAGAGAGAATTAATCTGGGATTAATTTCGGAGACATTTTATCTAGGATAAAATATAAATTGAAGAGAGAGAAACATTGATTTGGAATTAATCGAGGAAATAATATATTTGATATATTAAACGAAATTAGATTTCGACGCGGAATAAAATTAGATTTTAATTCGGGCGAGCGAATTAATTTAGAATTAATTCGTTAGCGACGTGAATAATAATTCCGCTGGGTTAATTATTTAATTCTCGTCGCGACGGAAATTAGTTAATTCGGAATTAGCGAATTTGGGCCCGAAAGTGTTTGCGGACACATTCGTATTTTGAAACGGTGGAATCCGCAAATCACATCGCGATATCTCATTACTTGACACGAATAGATGATGGATGTATCTAGTCACCTTTAAGGGATGATACATTGTCTCTATTCTCTATGTGAGGTAATGATGGCAAATCATGAATTTCCTTGGAGGGAAAACCTTTCACGGTTTTTGAAGGGTTTTTAATTAAAAATATTCATTTTGTATTTGATACATCATTGCTTTTCATTTGGCCTTCTCACGTTTTTTTGAAAACAAAAAGGCAAAAAGGAAATGAAAATGCAGACTCTCTCTCTTCTCTTCTTCTTCTCCTCTTCTCTCTCACGATTTTCTTTTCTGGTTTTGAGAAGGCAGTGAACTGCCGAACAGAACAAAAGGAAATGGAGGGAAGCAAGTGTGTTTTGTGGCAAAAAAGAGTGCTAGCACACTCCGGGATCATGCCAAGGTGATAAGGGAAGTATACCCATGAGCAAGGAACGTTTTGATGAAGCTTGGAGCTCGTTTTTCTTGATCAAATGGCAAAAAACAGAAGAAATCTGCAGCAGTGGGCGCACATGACAGTGAACTGTCGTGAGCAGTGGCAGTGGGCAGTGAGTTCGTTTTTGTTGCCAAATCGCATCTCCACCGCTCGATGTAAGTATTCCGCACTTAAATCGTTGTATTCGCTTATGATTCATGCTTGAGTTTTGATCTTGGGACCTCTAGAAACTCCAACAGAATCATCCAAAACAAGCAAGAAATCGCATGAATACATCAAGGAATAATGGCGGAAACATATACTCACAATGATTGGTTTGAGATGCAAAGAACACAAGTCTTTTTTCTTCTCCATCAAGCTCGGTTTTGGCCATCTTGGAGCTATTGAACTGCACGGTGTTGGGCTGTGAAAATCCTCAAAATTTCGGCCATTAAAGACCTCCATTAAAGCTCCAAGCTCTGAGATTCCAAGCTCACAAACTCACTTCCCTATCACCTTAATATAACCATGTGTGTGTGCTAGCACCATATGTTCTTCCTTGTTTCTCATAGATTCGGCCATAAGCCAAAAATTTGGGAAGAATCGGCCTCAAAACCGTGAGAGGAAGAAGGAGGGAAAAAGAGGGAGATGAAAAAACATTAAAGGGAGAGAGAGAGAGAAAAAGTGCAATTAGGTTTATATATTAATATTTCCAAAATTAATAATAATAACACCTTTTACCACTTTTCATCTCTATTAAACAAAATTCCTTTTACTTTCAAAAAAAGCAAAAGTCAAAAAGCAAAAAGTGCTTTTCAATCATCTATCACTATTCACATCAAGTCACTTTAATAAAGTGACAACATGTCATGTCACATCACTCAAAGTGACAAGTGAATTGACAATTGACGCGACTAGTGATTTGACGCTTGATGTGACTTGCGTGCCGCGCTCGAATTCGAAATGCGAATGCGCTCGCAATCAATCTCGGGCTCGGGTTCGCTAATTCCAAATTAACGAATTTTCCGTCGCGTCCTAATTAAATGATTACGCCTAGCAAATTCACTATTCACGTCGCAAACGAATTAATTCTAAATTAATTCGTTCGCTCGAATTAAAATCCAATTTCAATTCCGCGTCGAAATCCAATTTCATATAATATATCGAATATATTTTTTACCGATTAATTCCAAATTAATCGTTCTCTCTCTTTAAACGATATTTTATCCCAGATAAATATCTCCGTAATTAATCCCAGATTAATTTTCTCTCTCATCGAATTAATCCCATATTAATTTTCTCTCTCTTCCAATTAATCCCAGATTAATTAAAGTGCGAGTCATACGTCATCGGTGAATCTTCAGGAAGCGACCCATGAGATCTCCGGATATGTTGGTAGTAAATACGGTCGTCGGACTATCCGAACACGTAAGTACCTCATACTACGTTTATACCGATTTACAAGACAAGGTTGGCTTTTAGCAAAGCGCCATGCCTACCCAATTCTCCAGAAATATTCTTACAGGAATATATAGATCTGTATCAAGTGTAGTATACCGTAGTATTGTGTATATCGGCCCAGTATCGGATAGTCACGTGCTAGGGCTGGGGCTGGATAAGTGTCTGCCCCGTCCGAAGCACATGTCGGATGTCTGGTAACTAGTCTCTATAATCAGATATTCATGACCTGGTCATAATATCATGATTGGATGCGCATCACTCAAGAGCACTAGTACCGTATCCTGCGTGACATCATCTCCACTATGACTGAAGTGATACTTCCTTCTTGACATCACACCCAATACACTACGACTATCTGATAAACCCAGAAGTGGTGTACGCAGAACCGGTTAAAGCCCTGTACCACCAAGACCTAAGTCTACCTATTATCACAAGTATTAGCGATGCAAGTCTCAGGTTAAGACCAAATACACCTACCCTGATGTCGGACTCCCATAGACACATAGTCATAATACCAATGGGATTCCGAGGGGTCTATCCAGAGCGAAGCTGTTTCCCGTACCATTGGTGAAACACAACCTCCTATCGCACTTGCATAAGTATCCAATACTTAAATATATGAGAACTATGCCGTTGTGCCCTCACAACGCGCACAAGTGCAATACTAGCCTATTCCGCATTATCGATGTCTTGTCTCGATAATACTACGACTAGGATATTTAATGATTTATCCTACGTGGACTGATACTGTCTCATATCATTCTCCATCCAGGAACAAATCATAGGGACCTCTCATCATTTATATATCTAAGGTGATCTAATCACAAATGATAAGAGTGCAATCTCCTTTGTCACATAGTTAATTTGTACAACAACACCATGATCTGTACAAATAGTGACGCTATGGGTCATATTATCCAACATCTCTATTACTCTTATTCTCCTTAATTTGCTTTCTGTTTTTCTATTCAACAGCCTAATAATATGACTCATGAGGATCTCTTCTCCTGGTACACATTATTCGACTTTTACATAGGCACAAGTTCTGAATTTATCAACCATTTAATCTTTGGAAGTCCCATTGTCGACCTTTTGTCTCGTATGGTAATTAAGCCTGTATAATGTATTCTATCACTATAGAGATGTGAGTTCTTTAGGAAACTTATCAAATTATAAAATGACCACCATTTTCTTTTTAATCCTTGCAATCTTTCATCAAAACATACTAACTATTGAATTTGGCTTATCCTTTATTAAACTATTTATTCCTTAGCTTGTAATTCCCAAAACTCTTATCGCCTAGACATTGTCTTATCATGACTTATATATGACTCATGCCAATTTAATATCGTCCAATAATTACTTCATCTTGTTATTCTTCTTCCATTTTCTCAACTACCAATCAAATTTAATGACCTTAGCTTTCTTGTGTTTTATGTTCATCTCTTGATTTATTATAGACTATTTAGTGCTCTAATTAATAAGTAGTGTTATATGTGCTCTGTCAAATGCCAATGTGTCTTCACTATTCTTTATATTTACTACGCAACTTTGTTATTAGTCATGAATCCTCGATTATTGGAAAACTAATGCAGTACTAAATTCCTCGGAATATTGTGTTGCTAAAATACATTACTTGCACTAATACCTGCAAATATTATCCTACATCCTTCTCACTTATCTTATCTTGTTTTATGATTCCTGATACTTTCGAATCTTTAGATATACTAATACTCTATATTGTTAGGCTCTCATATCCTTTATATGTACAAAAGAATAACCTTACTAAATATTTCTCTAGCCTCATATATTCAATCTAATTCTGACATTCTTCCTCTTAGTTTATCTATTTAACTCACTCTTTCTCTTTACTGAGTTTTAACTAGTATCACTTCCGACCTTCAAGTTCTCATGGCTCTATCTATCTCTGGGCTCACAACCTCATAGTTTATGATCAATCTCTTTCTATGTTCTAAGTTTACCATCACAGTTTTTTCCCAATAATTCTTAACTCTAAGATATTAATTCTTGATATAACTTTGACGGTAACATGTGAAACAAGGTACTTATATTAAGCCTAATTATACATATATTTTTGCTTAAAATGCGTTCTTTACTATTAACGTCAATGTTTGCGATTCGATCATAGTTAAAGTTCATACTTTATTCTTACTTTTATATTCATCGCTAGTAAGAATCTGGCTAACTATCCTTTACACTGACTTGTTTTCTCTGTCTGGTTGCACTCTGGGGTATCCTACTTTCAATTACCCTATAATCTTGGTCTTACAAGTGTCGTTCCGGCCATCAACATTATCATACACCTAGTTTCCTTGGCTGTCTTTACGTTATACCTCAATAACTCTATTGGTAATCATCCTAAGCATTATTCATCTGTATATTAACGTCTAAAACTCGCTGTAATACATTCCACCATATACTCTGTTGATGCCCTTCTATTTCAATTTCTAATTGGAAAATCTGTTGTCGTTTATCTTTTTCATGTCTAACACAATTATTCATGTATTCTTATCATTGTTTGACTAATGCTTTTTATTTTAGTCATTTTATCTAGACAGTTCATCCTTTTAAATCCTTACTTAGAGTTCTTTTGCTCTTCTTATTTGTTCCTTTCTTTACATGTGGCTTTGTGATCTATATTATTTTCCTCATAACTAAGGATATGTCGGGATGTATGCCCTAGAGCTACATGTAATGTAAACGGTTTTATATGTTTTGAAATAAAATGATGCATTATTCATTTATCACAGTGTTTGTTTTATTTTCGCATATTATAAATTATCTAGAATACCCTAGATTACATATGTGCCTTCAGACTTAGTGTATGAGTGTCATACATAATAAGATTTAAGTCTGAAGTTAGTAATCTTAAATAGTCCATAGAGAGCAAACAAAGCAGGTACTATGTTTGTGGTTTATCTATAGCTGCGGTCCATTCTATATTTGTATGGCGACCTTGATCCGAGATCGTCCATGTAGAGACATTAGGATGGAGGGACCTTATATGATGTGATCATATAGGACTGGACCTAGATGGAAATGACTTTCTTATAATATCTGTTAAATAAAGAAAGTCATTTCGATCTACTAGATGGTCATATATCGATTGATCTTAATCCCAAATGTACTACGAACTCCTACATGACAGGCTATTTCCTTTGATTTACAAAGGTGAGGTTTGTGTAGCAGTCCCGACCAATAGCTAACTACTTTGAGGACATGGTCTAGTGTGTACTTGGGGACGTTTTACATAGACATGGAGTTCAGTCCTTCTTGCGAGAAGTAGATGAGTATATTTCGTAAGGGTTGATTCGGTACTTGAACGGTTAGAGCGCTCAAGTCTTCTATTATGAATAGAAAGATTAAAATTCATAATGGTTATGAATAAATCGTTCATTAGAGAATCAATGGTACTTAAGGTAAAAATAATTAGACGGGTATAATGGACATTATGACCCGAATCTAATTACGAGATACTCGTGAAAAGTTAATCTATATGTAGTGACTATTTTGATGGACACCGACTTGGTTTGGCTTAATATACCATATGCGGTAACGAGAGTGCAACTTTGGGTTTCTAGTGGAATAACCGGAAGTTAATATTTCAGAATATTTAATTAAGAGCTTAATTAATATTTCGAGATTATTAGAGCTCGGAACCGTAGGTCCATTTGGTCCTCGTGCTAGCTCAATATACTGTAGCGGATTTAGTGTAATTGGATAGTCTAATTATATACTCAAATATGTATAAATATTATTAATATGATTAATAATATTTTGTCACACTTGAAACTATTTATTAAAAGTTAATATAATATTGAATGAATAATATTAAATTATATATGATATAATTTAATGAGGCCAATTTTGGAATTTCCAAATCTTGGGTTTTGGAAACCCTTGGTGAGTTATGCTAGGTTACAAAACTCTTGCATTAAATTTTGGAAACTCTTGGTGAGTTATGCTAGGTGGCAAAACTCTTGGATTTAAATTTTGGTGGTTACACTTTTTGAAAGGTAATTACACTTTTAATTTTGTAACATATATTTAATTATGGTAATTAAATTTTTTATTACAAAATTAATACCAAAATCCTTGTATGGCCGAAACTTGCATATGGGAAGGGGAAAGAGTTTTGTTTTTTGAAAATAAAATAACCCGAAGTATAAAAAGAAAAAAATGTTTTTCTTTTGTTAACAATTTCATTTTTTTACCCTAGCCACCATCTTCTTCTTCTTCAAACTCTCTCAAGTGTTGAGAAAACAAAAGGAAGAACAGGAATAAAAATAAATAAAAATCTTGTGTGACATTTATCTCTAAATAGTTTAGAGATTTATCTTGTGAGTGTAGCCCACCCTACCTTCCGTTTGTTGTGAGACATAGCTCAGAAGACTTTGTGGTGTTGAACCAATATTTATTTATCTCATTTTCTTCTCCTTAGACTCACGGTAGTGGGGTGAATATCTGCCCATTGACGAGAACTAGTTTGGGTGTTTCAAGGCTTGATTTGATCTCGTATCAATCCAGAATTTTTGGGAAACATATAGGGGACTTTTGGGATTGTGTTGGGACTGTTTTTCTTTGAAAAATCAGACATGAAAATGTTACTGCAGTTCACAGAAATAATGGACTATTTTGGTTGTTGTTTGGGCATATTTTGTGTCCAAAACAGTCCGATTTTTTCACTGTTGTTCGGGGCTGTTCGGGGACTGTTTTGGGGCTGAAATTTTGTTCAAAATAGTAGTACAATTTCAGTGGTAATGCTGGTCACATTCAGTAACTTAAAGGGAAGGGCATAAAAACTTTTCAAGTCTGATCCAGGTGCCTAAGATGTTTCCGTTGCGCAAGGAAAGCGTTTCCTACAGGATATTATCTTTGAAAAGTCATTTGCCATACTTCATAAGATATTGTAATACGTCACATGTTTATTTATTTCTGGGAATATCATCGGGATGGATATCGTGGTTCATTCTTATTATTGTTGTCCAATGAGGGTTGGGGGTGGGGTTGGTCCTGAAGTCTTTCCGGTTGTGGTGATCTCACTAGCTACCCGTGTTGTAATTGTACGTGCTTATCACCTTTAAGTCTATGACTCCCATTTTTACATGTCTGGTGTTGGCTTCCACACTAAGGTACTTCTATTAAGAACTACCTGGATTACCTCTTCCAACTTTACTCCTGATTTTTATTTTCAACTACTGGTCATACTTTCCTTTACTGAGAATCCCTTTAAGTTCCTTACTACTCCAACACATTTCTGTACTCCATTATTACTCTTCCTTCCAAAGTTTTACTCTATTACTTAAATTTCTTGATGGTGTATTGAATTTTTGCCTTATCAATCATGTAATCTTATCTTCATGGTCATAAAATATTCCTAACTTATCTCAGGTTTTTAACCTTCTAAGTCATTTCTTCTCTGGAAACTCAATATTCTTCGACAGATTAGGGTATCACCACTAATACTTTTACTTCGGGTACTGCTCTCTTACTAGTTCTTCCTTTCCACTCCTATGGGAAGCTCTGTATAAATCAAATACCTTACTTCTGAGGGTTTTTTTATCTGTTACTTACTCTGGTTCCTTACTCTCTCGAGTTATTACTTTCTTGATGGCTATACGTTTCACTATAGGACAGATCGATTCTTTTAAGTTTGATTAAATACAATAGGTGTCTCAATCAATTTATCTCATAAAGGATATTACTATCTTATGATCCTCATCTAAGTTCTGTTTAACTTCTTAGTTTGGTTATCATGCTGTCTCGTGATCTATCTATTTCGTCATATACTCTTCTTTACTTGTTCGAATCTTTAGCAAGATCTAAGTTGGGGAATAAATACAGGTTTCCCATGTCTAGCTAGATGTTTGAATACTTACTAGAGTCGGGGCTACTGGAAGGAATATTCGTTCCATTGGAATCTGCATCGACTATCCCATGTCTTAAGGTTACTAAGTCCTTATCAACCAACCTGAGGTCTTCATTTACTTTACTATCCTCTAGCTACGATAAATGTGTTACTATTTGTACTAAACCTTCTTATTAATTCCCACATCCTTCTATAACATTTATTTCCATAACATATCTCTCGGTTTCATGTTGTACATCCAAGGCTAATGTTGATTCATTTTTATCGGCTACTTTCTGGGTCTCTAATTTATATTCTTATTTTGAGATACGGCTATGCCATTTCACCTTATTGTTCACACAGGAACTCTTGATAACTTCTGAATGTCTCCAATCCAATGGGTCTGCCCTTTTAAACATACAAGGATTTCCATTAGCATTGGTCAGATTTATGGGTTCTTATTGATACTATAAACTTATCCATCTTAACTTGTGTCAGTTTCTTTCTTTTCGGGCTTCGGGAACTTCCTTGGATCTTTTCTGGGTGATCTATCTTTTAGTGTTCACTACATGTGTATCAAAATATATCACTATGGGCACCGAGTTTTCTTACGGCTATCTCTATCTATACTGGTAAGGGCTGGGACAAGCATTTTACATTTCAACGGACATCGATGTCCTTGTTCTGGTATTCTATATCCTAGTGAAGTCTATTACTCGTGTAGGTTAGTTATGAGATAGGCTCCGTCAAGAGAACTTCCTTAACTGTTATCACTGAGTGAAGGGGATTTGGATAGGTCATGTCTTATCTGTATTAGTTCATTTGGTTAAGGCAACTAATCATTTTTCCTTACAACATTCATTTTGCTTGCTTATGGGCCTGGGTTTTGGTGTTTAGAATCTCCCTACATCATTTCTGGCACCTCATGTCTACAGGGAATTTCCACAACTAGCTCAATCTTTTTTCTTCTTTTACTTTTCTAATTATTCTTTCGTTATTCAGGAAACTTTTTATCTATATAAAGTGCTCAAGGGATACTGGTTCTACTAGAAAGAGTTTTTTGAGGAATGAAGGAATTCTTCTTGGGTCTAACTGACATTTTTTCTTGTCCGGGCTTATATTATTCTCCTTACTATTATAAGTCTTCACACTTTCTTTATTATCTCATTTTGTCTCTCCACTGTATATTATTCCTTACTTTTCTTATTGCTTTCTCTTTCCACTCCCTAGAGTGACATATTCTCTGAATCTTACTATCTCGTTTCATAACTTATCTTGAACTTTTGCTTATATACTATGATGATTTCGGAAGGATTTTTCAACTTGAACAAGGAATATAGTTACTTTGATTAGGAGGAATATTCAAATAACTTAGGAGTTCTTACTAACCTTTCTATAGAACTTGAGTACATACTCGAGGATCGGATACTGGAGAGGTAGTGCCTCGGATACTAGTACCCCGGACATACTATGTATACATGACCACACCACTATACCCACATCAGTCACTGACTCCATAGATCACGTTCTGATATCATCTTTGTAACATACCCCTCCTTGGAGATGCTACCGGCAGGGAATAGGCCACCTTATCCCACTGAGCCTCTGAATTTCTAACGATGATCAATGTTATTAACTCATCTCAAATCTAAACACAAGCATATGGACCATTGCCTAATCTCAACGACATATAATGTAACTCAATGCTCATAATCATTTTCTTAATAACAATACAAACTGTAACTCTCTTTATGGACACTTTTACTCAATACAATGACTGATACCATATTAATATCTTATGCATGACTTTACTGTGACTCTGACTAAACTCTCTTTCTGACTTGACCTGGTAGATCAAACTGTTGGGGTTTTGGGCATTGGGCGCAGCAGAAGCGCGGGTTCAGGCGAAATCGTAATTCAAAACTTTTTCAAAATACCAAATAAATTATTCAATATCTAATATAAATAATTTATTCATATTTCACCCAAACTTATTTATTCAATATCAAATAGTGCATTAACATAGTTGAAACTGTTAGACATTATGTCCCATAGCGTCACTGTTTGTAAATGATATTGTATTATTGTACAAAATTAACTATGTGATAATGAAATTGCCTTTTGCCGTTTTGTAATATTATTTACTTTGATATATAAATGGCGAGAGTCCATATGATTAATACCGGATTGAGATGATATGAGACAGTATCAATCCATAAAGGTTTAATCATTAAATATCCCTAGTCGGAGTATTATCGAGATCGGACATCGATAATGCGGAATAGACTAGTATTGCGCTTGTGCACGTTGTGAGGGCACAACGGCATAGTTCTCATATATTTAAGTATTGGATACTTATGCAAGTGCGATAGGAGGTTGTGTTTTACCGATGGTACGGAAAACAGCTTCGCTCTGGATAGACCCCGCGGAATCCCATTGGTAGTATGTCTGCGTGTCTATGGGAGGCCGCATCAGGGTAGGTGTATATGGTCTTAACCTGAGACTTACATCGCTAGTACTTGCGACAGTCGGTAAACTTTGGTTTTGGTGGTTGGGGACCTTAACCGGTTCTGTGTACACCTCTTCTGGGTTTATCGAGAATCGTAGTGTACTGGATGTGATGTCGAGATGGAAGTATCACTTCAGACATATGGAGGTGATGATCACGCAGGACACAGAACTAGTACTCTATAAACGGTTGCAACCGTCGGGACAATATGACCATGTCAAGATTGTCCGATTTAAAGAGACTAGTTGCTTGATGTCCGATATATGTCTCGTACGGGGCAGGCAGACACATTCCAGTCCCAGGCCTAACATGTGATCATCCGATACTGGTTCGATATACGCAATACTACGGTATACTACGCTTGATATAGATCTTATATTCCTATAAGAATATTTCTGGAGAATTGGGTAGGCATGGCGCTTTGCTAGAAGCCAACCTTGTCTTGTGAATCGGTAAAAACGTAGTACGAGGTACGTACGTGTTCGGATAATCCGACGACCGTATTTACTGCCAACATATCCGGAGATCTCTTGGGTCGCTTCCCGAAGATTCACCAATGACGTATGATTCAAACTCGATTAACTTGGATTAATTAGGAGAGACTTTATCTTGGATAAAGTACTATACATAGAGAGAGAACGATTAATTTGGAATTAATCGTAAAATTATTATATTCGATATAATAATCGAAATTCGATTTCGACGCGAAATTAAAATTAGATTTTAATTCGGGCAAATGAGTTAATTTAGAATTAATTCGTTAGCGACGTAAATAATAATTTCGCTAGGCGCAATTATTTATTTAAATTCGATTTAATTAACGTCGCGACGTAAGTTCGGTATTTCGGAAATATCGAACCCGAACGCGTGAGTGCACGTGGGCCCACTTCATTTGGAAACGTGTGGGGCCCACATGGCACATGTCATATTATGCATTATTTAACTCTAATGCATTGCATGGAGATAGTGTACAATGCACTCAATGGTTTTGCATGGAAATTGAGTGTTTGACACTCTAAGCCATTGCATGATTTGTGTCATAAGTTTATTATTAATTTAATAAATATTATGGCATAAATATAAATTGATTTTTGTAACAAAAATCAAGTGAACTCCTCTCTCTCTCACATTGCCGAAACTACATGCAGTTTTGGGCTCTCCATTTCTTCAATTTTTATGGCAAGATTTGAAGAAGTTGTGCATTCAAAATCACAACAAAGGCTAGCACCTTCAAGGGATCATATAAAGGTGTTATGGGAAACTAATCCTTGAGCGGGGGGAGGATCAAACAAAGCTTGGAGCTGCACTTTCCACCTTGGCCGAATTCATCACTGCACAAAGGAGAAGTTTTCATTTCATCAACGCATCCGCATTCCGATTTTTGTGAGTATGATTCCGCCATACTTCAATTAATTCATTCATGTATTTATATATTTTGTTTGCTCTTGTTGATCTTGGGGCTTGGTAATAGAAACCAACAGAAACTTCGTGAAACTTTACGAAACCATTTTTCCGTAAAATGGCCTAGAATACATTTTTGACCAAACCGACTACCCGACACTTATGGAAACTGCCCAGGTTAGTTCCAATAGTGTCGGGAAAGTTCATAGGCTGCCCAAACAGTGATGGATTCACTGTTTGGATAGCTGTCACCCGGTTGGCTCAAAATCCACCCGGTAACACCGTTTTTGGACGTTTTCGCTTATTTCAAGTCGGAAACACTTTCCGACAATTGAGCCAACTCCCAAAATGTAACCATAAAATTAATTTAACATAAAATACATCAATATATAGACTGAAAATTCCAGATTTGATCCAGAAGGTAAATTGACCAATTTTTCATGCTTTAATCCAATTCTCACCAAGATTAATCAAATTAATCAAACACCAATCCAAAATCACCACAAATGAAGAACTCTAGAACAATTCTAGGCATAATAAGAGTGACTATCACACTCTAGAATGGAAATAAAGTTGTCCTACAATAATTGATTAAATTAGCCTAAAATTACACTAATATCATCCAATCTACACTTCACACATGCATAATCTTCCAATTCCAACAACCAAACACAAAAGCCCCAAAATCTACAAGAAAAGCAACCCTAGAACCATTCTAAGAAATAAAGAAACAAAAGAAACTAATTTCAAGCTTTGGGCTTTTGAAGATTACCTTTAAACTCTAAATTCCTTAAGCTTTTTCTTTGATTTCCTTTCTTTTCTTTGTTGTTTTCTTCAAAACAAATTTAAGGGTTTTATGTTCTTGTAGTTCGGTCATGGTGGAGAAGATAAGATGAAGAAGTGAATTCATTCCTCTTATATCATAGTTGACCGAAACTAGCTTGGTTGGGGGGCATTTTTGTCATTTCAATTTTATCAAATAAAAAACACATTTACACTTTAATTTTTTTTAACCAATCAAAATTGGACAAATAAAGTGTAATCTAAAGCCATGCCATGTGTTCCAATCATTTGTCACCATGTATCATATCAATAATGATAATTGGATAAGGTTTGAAAATTTAATTATTTAATTATTTAACATTTAAATAACTAGATAATTAAATAACAACCATATATGTATTTTTATTTAAATTAAATAACAAATACATATATTTATGGCATGTGTCAAAATCTCATTTGAACGAATAATTAATGTGTATCTAATCGTATTATGTATCAAATACAAATACACAATAATTATTAGCGGACAAAATCCCCTAATGCATGTGTTATCGTTTAACCAGTTAAACGATCCGAATTAACTCATTTAATCTGGTGAAGTATTATGAATAATTCGTATTATTCATATCGCGTTGCCCAAGTGCTCAACGAGTACACTTCATATTGTGGGACTCTCTAAGTTTAGGTCTATCCATCATGAAATCCAATTTCGTGTCCATAATCCACCCTTTCATGGATTATGACGACCACAGATAATCTCGCTAAACTATGCAAGTCGAGGTCATAGCATACATATAATCTCTCCGTCACAGGCCATCTGTATTATACTTGAGATATAGATGAGAACGTCAAATCCGTTCGGTATAATACAGTCGATTTTCAATTTACGATCTCTAAATAACACTCAGAATTAATTTCTGAAGTTATACCACGACCATGGATTTACTAGATCGCAAACACGTGCTGGATGACTATGCCCTGTACACAGGACTGACGGATCCTATCTTCATACGTACAAGATATCATGAGCATCAGTCCACACCCAACGAGCAGGCGGAGGTCTGATCATGACTAAATCGTTGACGTGACTGCCATCAAAGTGTGGAGGATAGCTCATATATCCACAGTGGTATCTCAAGTCAAAGGACCACTATGCTCGCTCAACTCGAGAAGGTTCCTATTGATGTTGGTGTACCATCTATTAGGAAACCTTCAGTGAGTCGTTCAATGTCTTATCAAATAAACACCTACATGTCTATACGAGTCTCCCGAGACTCATGGTTCACTAAGATAAACCATCAGACCAAGTCACAATATACGACATGTACTGGTCTCAGCGGATTTTACTAACCGACCCATGTTAGCAAATCTTGACCAGGAACTTTATTTAAGGATATACAACTAATAGTGCACTTCCCAATGTCAATTACAAACTACGTTGTAACTGCGCCCTGTATTGTAAATCCTGGGGTCTTTGTATAATATACATCTATCACTGAACCAGATTCAGTCTCGAACTAATCGTAATCAGATATCTAATCGCAATTTGATCGAATAAGCGTATAAAACACAATGGTGCTACCATTAAATTAGTAATTATTATGGAAAATAGTATTGCTCGTATTTATGAATCGGACATAAATACGATCCGGATTGGCACTCTGAACACCAATCCTAACACAAACACCCTAGTGATTGCCATCAATATCCATCCTTCCGAGCCAGTCCTCCTAGTATACCTATAAAATAAAAACACCGGGAGTGGAGGGGTTAGATTGTTTGAATGACCTAGTGAGTGGAAAGTTTAAAACATAACTAAAATGCTTTTGAAAATCCATTATTTTGAAACCAAAGTCATTTTAAGGAAATCAATCTTTCATGAAATCTCTTTACTTAGCTGAAAATAATTCTCTTTTTGGAAAACTTCTCTAAAAACTGCTTTTGGTCTGTAAAACTTTGAGTTTCTCTTAAAACTGTTTCTCTTGAAAACTCTTTTATAAACCTGTTGGACAATTATGACCCATAGCATCACTATTTGTACAGAACATGGTGTTGTTGTACAAATTAACTATGTGACAAAGGAAATTGCTCTTTTATCATTTGTAATTAGAATACTGGGATATATAAATGATAAAAGTCCATATGATTAGTTCTGGATTGATAAGATATGAGACAGTATCAATCCATGAAGGTTTAATCATTAAAACATCCTTAGTCGGAGTATTATCGTGAGTGGACATCAATAATGCGGAATAGACTAGTATTGCACTTGTGCGTGTTATGGAAGCATAACGGCATAGTTCTTATATATTTGGGTATTGGATACTCATGCAATTGTAATAGGAGTTTGTGTTTACCGATGGTACGGAAACAGCTTCGCTCTGGATAGACCCCTCGGAATTCCATTAGTAGTATGACTATGTGTCTATGGAAGTCCGAATCAGGGTAGGTGTATTTGGTCTTATCCTGAGACTTGCACCGCTAATACTTGCGACAATCAATATACTTTGGTTTTGGTCGTCCAGGGCTTTAACAGGTTCTTGTGTACGCCTCTTCTGGGTATATTGAGAATCGTAGTGTATTGGGTGTGATGTCAAGATGGAAGTATCACTCCAGTCATAGTGGAGATGATGGTCACGTAGGATACGGAACTGGAACTCTTATGTACTGCGGTCATCGGGATAATATGACTAGGTCATGATTATCCGATTATAGAGACTAGTTACCAGAGATCTGACATGTGCTTCATACGGGGAAGACACAATTCCAGCCCCAGGCCTAGCACGTGACATCCGATACTGGATCGCAATACGCAATACTGTGTATACTACGCCCGATATAGATTACATATTCCTTTAAGAATATTTCTGGAGAATTGGGTTGGCACGGTGCTTTTCTAGAAGCCAACAATGTCTTGTAAATCGGTAAAAACATAGTACTAGGTACGTACGTGTTCGGATAGTCCGACGACCGGATTTACTGCCAACATATCCTGGGATCTCATGGGTCGCTTCCCGAAGATTCACCGATGACGTATGACTCAGATATAATTAATCTAGGATTAATTATTAGAGAGGGAAAATTAATCTGGGATTAATTACGGAGATATTTTATCTGGGATAAAATAATTTAAAGAGAGAGAGCGATTAATTTTGAATTAATCGATAAAATAATATATTCGATATATTAAACGAAATTAGATTTCGACAAGGAATTAAAATTGGATTTTATTCCGGGCGAACGAGTTAATTTAGAATTAATTCGCTAGTGACGTGAATAGTAATTTTGCTAGGCATAACTATTTAATTAAATTTGATTTAATTACGTCGCAACAGAAAAAAATTCGTAATTCAGAATTAGCGAACCCGAGCTCGGGATGTGTTTGCGAGGCCACTCCGATTTAGAATCAAGTGGAGCCCACGAGTCACATCATACGTCACATCATTAGTCATTCTGTGATGGAAGTCACATCACTTTGAGTGATGTGATGGTTGTCACTTGTGATTGATGGTGGTGGTTGGAAGGCTTTATTGCCTTATACCTTTTTGGAAAAGAGGGATTTGGTATTTATTTTTTTGAAAATCAAAAACCAATTACACATTACAACTTCTCTTCTCTCTCTCCCTCCCATTCGGCCATGGAGCCAAAAAAATTTCTCTCTCAATTTTGTTTCTCAATGCCGAGAGTCACAAGGAGCAAAGGAATGATTTGTGGCAATTTTTCCAAGTGCTAGCACACTAAAGAGGTCATACAAATGTGATAGGGAAACCCATCTATGAGCATGGAATCCACACACCAAGCTTGAAGCTTGAAGATCCAACATGGAGCATAAATTGGAGGCATTGCCGAGAGCTTCAAAGAAGCAAGAATTTTTTTATGTTTCGTCGCATCACAAATCCGATCAATGTAAGTATGATTCCGCCATACTTCTTTGTTGTATTCACATTATTTTCATTGCTTGAATGATCTTGGGACTATAGTAGAAACCCAACAATGGTATCAGAGCCTTGGTTAAGCATGAAATTTGATTTAGGGTAAAATTTGGGCAAAATTGATTTGAGCATGATTTGATGAAATTGTTTGATTAAGTATTCTTGAATGATGATAACATAGTGTTATGCATGATCAATTTGATGGAAATTGAATTGGATTGGATTTTCCCCATAATTTAGGCTTGGCCGAAATTTAGTGCCCTAAATGTCATGGTGATTTTTGTTTTTTGAATCATTGGATGAGTTTGAAAGACTTGGGAATTGTTCATTTAGAATTTAATTGGATTCAAATCGAAATTGGACAAAAACCCTAAAATACCGTGACTTATAAACATGTAAATGAGTTGTTGTTTTTATTCAATAATGTTGGACATGTGTTGATAATGATGAGCATGATTAATTGAGTAAATTGGTATTTTGGAAATGTTAATTTGACTAATTAATTATGGCTGATACACTTGAATTAATTAAATTGTGATATTGGGAATATTGAAATTTAATTAGTTGGGCTAAATTTGGAATTGGGCTTTTAAAGTTGTATTTGGGCTTAATGGGCTTGGTTGGGCCAAGTGGGTATAGGTTAATTGGTTGGATCCAATTACGCCCAAAACCATAACCATAAATTCCAAATATAATGTAATGGGCCTTTAAAATTTTAATTGGGCCTAATGGGCCTAAATTGATTTTTGGCAAATGGTGATTCCTTATTGGGCTTTGGTTGCCAAAGTCTATGCCTTATAAATTAATTGAGAGCCCATTGGACTTTAATTAAATTGACATTGGATTTTATTGGGCTTTGAGACCCATAAAGATTAGATTTAGAATCTAAGTCGCAAAGGCTCATTAATAAAGTGTAATTATTTAATTTGGAATTAAATAAAGAATTAGTATTGAATAAAAATTAAATTGGATTTAATATTGTAGTTTGATATAATTCAAGAATTCGTATTTTGAGTACTTATTCTTAAAAACGAGTTGGACTCACGCAAATCAAATCGTTGTTTGAACATTGGATGGTGATTAATTTCAGATTAATTAATTAATTGGATTAGATTGATTGATAACATGATTTGTGTGAATACATGGATGTGATGTATGAATAATGTATATCGGATGGATATTAGATGGGTGAGGGTAATTTTGTTAATTGTTGTAATAAATTTAGAATTTATTAAATTGGACCTGCGTGTCCAGCCTATTACCTCTTGATTCTTTGTAATTCTCTTCTCACTTATTCCCCTCAATGTAAATGAGGTTTCTTTAGAAGTGTTATGTAATTGGGTAGAAGTAAGAATTGTGCTAGCGGGAGAGAGGAAATGGAGAGACTTGTTTTAGGAAATAAATATGTTAAAATATCCATCCGCATATCATTATTAAATTTATTTACGCGCCTTATTATGTTTTTAGAATGCATGTTTAAAGGTGTATGATGAGACCTTAACAAAGATAATTAATTGGTTTCCAATTACGCGAAAAACCTTCAACATATATTAAGCGTTTTTCCTTCCATTGAATGATTCATTCTCAAGATCCAAGATTGGCACTAGTTTGTTGGCCAAAGTCAAGACCTTTTTCCATCGCGGATGTGTTTGAATCATGAAGGCTTTGTTCCATATCGCATGTCTTGTCCAAGTTGTGATTTGTTGGCCAAAGTCAATATCACTTCTTGTCCATCGACATCGATTACGAAGCTTTCCAAAGTCAATGGGTCCCGCTTAACTGGAATCATTAAGTTTGTTGTGCCAAAGCCAAGGCTTAATTGATTCAGAGGAAAAAGGTTAGGGAATATATTGGATATATTGGCATATATTAGATATATGTTTCGGACTTTGATGTCCACCTACTGGATCTTGGAATTGAATGAGATCTAATTGATCTTAGAGATCTACCTAGTTAAATATCATACAATTTGTTGGCCAAATTCAAGGTTGTGTGTTATTTAACGGGATCCTAGCCCACTAGGAAACAAGGTTTCCCGAGTACTCAACAGAGGGTTAGAGGCTCGCCGAAAAATAGTGGGAGGCAAGTATTAAATTTGCAATTTCATTTAGATACTTGCCAATACGCGCTCATTTCATTTTTCGTCAATAATTAATAAATATATTAGTTGGACTAATATTTAATCGTTGTTTTATTAAACAGATGGACTGTATTCAAACTACTTCAAATTATAGTTGATTATATAATTGGATTATAGTAATCAATATATTTGAATTTAACAATCAGATTATAGTTGATTATATAGTTAGACTATAGTAATCATTATATTAAATAGTACCTGAAATCGTTGATTGGGTAGTTGGACTATAGCAATCAAGATAACTGAAAGATTAGTGTTTAAAACATAATCCTGGGAGAAAATGTCATTAAACGACTTTAATTTTCAGATTAGGAATAGAACCTCAGGATAGTCCTGGGAACTGAGGAGTTACTTTATTTGATAGAGAAACATCTCGGGCCTAAGCCCGGAGTTGAGCAAATAGTAGAACATGATCTTTGGAAGATTCATGTGATGATAACTTTAGTGCTCAATCCATTATGCTTACCGCAATGACACTTTAATTCCATCGTCAGAATTAAGGATTAGATCATTGAACCATGATGATGAAATTAAAGATCTTCATAGATCTATTCTTAGATCTTAGAAGTACAAATTGCATAAGAAGCTCTTTAGCTCGTGTATGTCAGAGGGTACATCTGTCAAGCACTAGGTGTCGCAGATGATTGCTGACATCGATCAGCTAGGTTAGCTGGGCATTACCTACGTGGCCGAGACTGCCAAAGATTTGATCTTATAGTCTCTACCCGAAAGCTGGGGCAGGTTCATTATGAACCAAGAGTAAACTCTTGGAGAGTTGATGGCTATGCTCTAGGAGGCAAAGCCAGAGCTTCTAAAATGGGCAAAGGCAAAATCATCACAAGTCTTCTACGAAGACAAAGGACATATCCCAAGATGACTACCTAAACTGTGGCAAACGGAGTCACTGGAAGCGTGACTGCCGTATGGATAAGGCAGACATAAAGGAAATGAAGCGGGGCAAGGCTCCGGCTTCAAGTATGTTTGTCATAAACATGTTCGCTATTAGTTTCAAAATTGGATTTTGATACTAGATGTGGTACATAAAATATGTACCGATGTGCGGAATCTGCTGATAAGCAAGAGACTGACTTCAGTTGAGATTGATCTGTGAATCGGAAACGGGACGACAGTCGCTGTTTTAACCGTAGAAACCTAAATTTAGGAACTACCCTTCGGGTGTGTACTTAAATTAGGAAACTATTATAATGTACCTAGTTTGACTAGAAACATTATCTCTATATCAGAGTATAATCCGTTGCGGATATACCTTTATATTCTAGAACACTAAAGTGTTTTATTTTATAAAGATGATATTGAGATAAACACATTAGATGTGAATAAGAGTATTTATATTTTGATTATAAATGAATCTCAAACGTATGACATGAAAAACAAAGAGCTCAAACTGAATTAATCAGATGAGACTTATTTGTGGCATTGTTGTCTGGGACACATTAACAAGACTGGTATATCAACACTATCAAAGAGTGGGTACTAGGACATATTTGATTCTATTCAAATGATGTCTACGAATCTAGTTTATTAGGCAAAATGCCTAAAACACCTTTTACTTGGTAAAAGTACAAGTGCCACCGATCTGTTAGCCCTCGTTCATAGTGACGTAAGTGGGCCCATGTCTAGCTAGGCTAGAGGTGGATATGAACACTTCGTAACCTTTACGGATGTGGCATCGCGTTATGGTTATCTGTTTCTTTTGAAACACGAATCGGAAACTTTTGATAAATTCAAAGAGTTTCGACACGAAGTAGAGAGACAAATCGGCTAAAGTATTAAACTGTCACGGTTAGACCAAAGTGGAAAATACTTAAACAATAAGTTTCTCAATTACTTGAAAGAGTATAGTATTCTTTCATAAAAGACTCCTCTCGGAACACCTAAATTTGACGGTGTGTCCGAACAGAGAAACCGAACTTTGTTGGCCATAGTAAGGTTAATTATGAGTCGCTCTGAGCTACCATTTTCCTTCAAGGGATACGCATTAAACAGTGTAAAACTTATTTTGAATAAGGTTCCATAAAAATCTGTTAGACAGACTTCATATTAGATATGAACAGGAAAGAAATCGGGTTTTCTCATTCCTGAAGATTTGAGAATGCTGGGCATATGTTTGGATGATTCAAAACTAGAATCCAAATCGGATAAGTGACTATTTGTAGGTTATCCTAGGGAAACCAAAGTATAGTACTTATACATCTCACAAGAGAACAATGTAATTGTTGCTCACCATGCGGTTTTCCTAAGAGGAATACCTATATGTAGTGGAAAGTGGGAGGAAAGTAAAACCCGATGAAAATCGGAGTAATACAGTTCTAAGCACCGATTCCTTAACGGAATACAAACAGTTCATCATGGATAAAACTGTACCAATAATCTTCAAATACACAAGAACCGCGTAAGTTGGAGAGAGTCAGAAAACAACCTGAGAGGTATGGGTTTCCGATCTCACCTCATATAGATGTCAATCTTATTGAGGAAGACAAACCGACTACGTATGAGGAATTGATACAAGGTATCGACTCGCTATTATGGCAAAGTGCCATGATGTCCGAAATGGATTCCATGTATACCAACTAAGTTTGGACACTAGTTGTGTACCGGAAGGCATTATGCCTATTGGTACTATATTAGTCTTCTAGGAAGACATACATGGATGGTAACATACCAAAGTACAAAGCTAGGCTTGTAGCGAAAAGGTATCGTTATCAATAATGTGTCGATTACGACGAAACCTTTTACTCGTTGCCATGGTTAAATCCATTACAAATGATTGACGGATGACGTGACGCTAGATGCACTTGTGCGTGTTATGGAAGCATAACGACATAGTTCTCATATATTTGGGTATTGGATATTCATGCAAGTGTAATAGGAGGTTGTGTTTACCGATGGTACGGAAACAGCTTCGCTCTAGATAGACCCCTCGGAATTCCATTGGTAGTATGATTATGTGTCTATGGAAGTCCGAATCAGGGTAGGTGTATTTGGTCTTAACCTGAGACTTGTTGGAGTTCTCTACGGCCCCAAAGATCGATTATAAAGCAAGAAATACATGTGTGAATACAACGAGGGAGTTGCGGAATACTCACATCAATCGGTTGAGCGACGCGCGAGGCAACAAAAATTAATTTCTGCCCTCCAATAGCTCACGGCAGTGGCTGATCTGCAGCCCTCCATTTTCGGCCATTGTTGCTCCTTGAACAAGCTCCAAGCTTCGTCAAATGATTCCAAGCTCATGTGTGGACTTCCCTATCACCTTCGCATGTCTCTCAGAGTGCTAGCTCTTGATAATTTTGCCGCAAAATCATCGTACTTGTGCTTCCCTTGCTCATGGTTTCTGGGCAAAAACCAGTGAAGAACAGCCCCTTGGGCGTGTAAATGAGAGAAGAGAGGATGAGAGAAATTTGTGTGAGTTGTTGGAAGAAAAGTGTATCTAATACACTTAATTTGAAAGTCAAAAAATCATTAATAAAATAATGATAAATGTCTTTCAAATCCATCAAATGCTTTCCATCAACTTCCATCAACTCACATCAATCCATCAATCATGAATAATGACTAGCGTCAATCACTCAAAGTGAAAGACATCTATCACTTGATTGACGGATGACGTGACGCTCGATGTGACTAGCGATTTGAAGCTTGATTTGACTTGCGTGCCGCACTAGAATTGGAAATACGAATGCGCTCGCAAACAATCCCGGGCTCGGGTTCGCTAATTCCAAATTAGCGTCGTAATTAAATCTAATTTAATTAAATAATCATGCTAGAATAATTACAATTCACGTCGCTAACGAATTAATTCTAAATTAACTCGTTCGCCCGAATTAAAATCTAATTTTAAGTCCACGTCGAAATCCAATTTCGTTTAATATATCGAATACATTAATTTATCGATTAATTCCAAATTAATCGTTATCTCTCTTTAAATAATATTTTATCCCAGATAAAATATCTCCGCAATTAATCCCAGATTAATTTTCTCTCTCATCTAATTAATCCCAGATTAATAAAAATGCGAGTCATATGTCATCGGTGAATCTTCGGGAAGCGACCCATGAGATCCTCGGATATGTTGGCAGTAAATACGGTCGTCGGACTATCCGAACATGTGAGTACCTAGTACTACGTTCATACCGATTTACAAGACAAGATTGGCTTCTAGCAAAGCACCATGCCTACCCAATTCTCCAGAAATATCCTTACAGGAATATAAGGATCTATATTAGGGGTAGTATACATAGTATTGCGTATTTCGATCCAGTATCGGATGATCACATGCAAGGCCTGGGGCTGGTAAAGTGTCTGCCCCGTACGAAGCATATATCGGATTACAAGCAACTAGTCTCTTTATTATCGGTTAATCATGACCAAGTCATATTATCCCGACGGTTGCAACCTTTTTAGAGAACCGGTTCTGTATCCCTACGCGATCATCATCTCCATATTACTGGAGTGACACTTCCGTCTTGACATCACACCCAACACACTACGATTCTCGATATACCCAGAAGAGGCGTACACAGAAACCGGTTAAAGCCCTGGACGACCAAAACCAAAGTATATTGATTGTCGCAAGCATTAGCGGTGCAAGTCTCAGGTTAAACCAAATACACCTACCCTGATTTCGGACTTCCATAGACATATAGTCTACTACCAATGGAATTCCGAGGGGGTCTTATCCAGAGCGAAGCTGTTTCCCGTACCATCGGTAAAACACAACCTCCTATTACACTTGCATGAGTATCTTATACCCAAATATATGAGAACTATGACGTTGTGCCCTCACAACGTGCACAAATGTAATACTAGTCTTTTACATATTTATCGATGTCCAATCTCGATAATACTCTGACTAGGGATATTTAATGATTTATCCTTCGTGGACTGATACTGTCTCATATCATTCTCAATCCAGGAATAAATCATAAGGACCTCCTATCATTTATACATCTTGGTGATCTAACACAAATGATAAGAGTGCAATCTCGTTTGTCACATAGTTAATTTGTACAACAACACCGTGATCTGTACAAATAGTGACGCTATAGGTCATAATTGTCCAACAATCTCCCACTTGGCCTATAGCCAGTCACTCGAGTGCCTTACACCCGAACTATGTACGGTTGGCTCAAATTGCTGAGAAAAGGCTTTCGTCAGCGGATTTGCATGATTATCGTCTGACGTGATTTATACGACCATCACATCGCCACGATGTATGATCCGAACGAATCAGATGAATACTCAAAGTATGTATCAGGATCGTTGATGAGACCATTAATTCTTTAGCTTATGTTGTAGCCTAGCTCAGCTACTAACAGAATTATATCTAATCTAATTAGATTTATTATCAACCCAGTAGGCTTCTATTGCCGCCTTAGCTGCAGCAATAACCCATATTTGTTGTTTATTCGGTAACAGTATCTTGCTTGGAAGATTTCCAGCTCACTGTTCCGTTATTCAAACTGTGTAGTACCGTTTGCGACTTATAGTCGTCTTGATCGGTTTGGGAACTTGCAATGGTGAACCTAGTCACTCAAGTTCTCCTTCTCCATTGTTTAAGGCAACATCCTTAGATCTCTAAGATACTAACGGATGTTCTTAACTTCAATCCAGTGAATATCACTTGGATTGGCCTGATTGTGAATCCATATGCTCAAAGCGTATGAAAAACCAGGTCGCGTACATTTTACAATGTACGGGTTCTCGGAGAGTTTTAACAATTTAATCTATCCCAGTAGATCTTTATTCCTTGAATAAAGGTTGTTTTCTCCCAAGAATTCTACGGAGAATTTTCTCGAAAGCCAAGCTTTCACCGATTATATTATGGGAATATCATTTCCAAGAAATGACATATTATCATTATTTTATAGGACAGCCACTGTCAGTGCGCTCCCACTAACCCTCTTATATACACAAGAATCATTTCATTTTGAATTAAATCATAGACTATTATGATTACATCAAAACGATAATTCTAAGAACTCAATGCTTGCTTCAATCCAAACATGGATCGAATAACCTGCAAACCTTGTTTGCTAGTTTTGGTACGACAAAACCGTCAGGATTTTGTTAACATCCTCCAAAAGGATTCCTTTTCAGGAAAGCGATTTTCCCGTTTAGCTGACATATTTCATAAATGAAACATGCAGCTTTAGCAAGCATTATCCAAATGGATTAACCGTGGCAACAGGTAAAAGGTTTCGTCGTAATCAACACAATGTTGATAACGATACCTTTCCGCTAAAAGCCTAGCTTTATACGTTGGTATGTTGCCATCCATGTATGTCTTCCTTGAAGACTAATATAGTACCAATAGGCACAATGCCTTGTGGTACATCAACTAGTATCTAAACATAGTTGGTATACATGGAATCCATTTCAGACTCATGACACTTTGTTATAATAGTGAGTCGATACCTTGTATCACTTCCTCATACGTAGTCAGTTGGTATACCTCAACAAGATTGACATCTTTATGAGGTGAGATCAGAAACCTATACCCCAGGTTGTTTTCTGATTCTCTCCGACATATGCGGTTCTTGTGAATACGAAGATTACTGGTATAGTTTCATCCTTGATGAACTATTCATGTTCCATTAAGGATTCGGTACCTGGAATAGTATTACTCCGATTTTCATCGAGTTTTACTATCCTCTCACTTACCACTGCATATAGGTATTCCTCTTAGGAAAACCGCATGGCGAGCAATAATTAAATTGTTCTCTTGTGAGTTGTATAAGTACAATACTTTGGTATCCCTAGGATAACCTACAATTCGGCACTTAAGCTATTTGGGTTTTAGTTTGGTATCATCCAAACATATGCCTAGCATTCCCAAATGTTCAGGATGAGAAACCTAGTTTCTTTTCCTGTTCATATCTAATATGAAATCTATCAAACAGATTTTTATGGAACCTTATTCAAAATAAGTTCTGCACTGTTTATGCTTATCCATTGAAGGAAATGGTAGCTCAGAGCGACTCATGATTAACCTTATCATGTCCAACAAAATTCGGTTACTCGTTTCGGACACACTGTCACTTTGACGTATTCCGGGAGGAGTCCTCATTGAAAGAATACTATACTCTTTCAAGTATATTAGAAACTTATTGCTTAAGTATTTTCCATTACGGTCTCACCGTGACGGTTTAATACTTTAGCCGATCTATTTGTCTATTTCGTGTCGAAACTTTAAAAGTTTCCGATTTATGTTTCTAAAGAAACACATAACCATAACGACATGTCACATCCGTAAAGGTCACGAAATATTCATATCCACCTCTAGCCTAGCTAGACATGGACCCACTTGCTTCACTATGAACTAGAGCTTACAGATCGGTGGCATTTACACTTTTACCAAGTCAATAGTATTTTAGGCACATTGCCCAATAATCTAGATTCGTAGACTTTATTTGATTGGAATCAAATCAGTCCTAGTACCCACTCTTCAAAACTGCAGATATACGATTCTTGTTTAATTATATCCCAGACCACAATGCCAGGATTAAGTTTCATCTGATCAAATCAGTTCGAGCTAATTGTTTGTCATGATATATGTTTGAGATTGTATTTATATTCAAAATATAAATTATGTTATTCACATCTAATGTGTTTATCTCAATATCATCTTTATATAATAAAATACTTTAGTGTTTTAGAATATAAAGGTTCACCCGCAACAAGTTAAACACTGATATAAAGATAATGTATCTTGTCAAACTAGTTACATTATAACAATTTCCAAATTTAAGCACACACCCGAAGGTAGTTCCTAAATTTAGGTTTCTGCGGTTAAAACATCGACTTTCGTCCCGTTTCCAATTCGCAGATTAATCTCAACTAATGTCAGTATCATGCTCATAGCAGATTCTGAACATCAATACATATTTTTTATGTACCAAATTGAGTATTTAAAATCCAATTTCAGTACTAGTAGTGAACATAATCTTGACAAACATATTTGAAGTCAGAGCCTTACTCGTCTTCAATTCCTTCATGTCTGCTTTGTCCAAACGACAGTCACTCTTCCGCGATCCCGTTTGCCACATTTAGGCAGACATTTTGGGATATGTCCTTTATCTTCCTAGAAGATGATAATGATTTTGCCTTTGCCCTTTTTCACATTCCAGTAGCCTTTGGCCAAGCCTCGGGTTTAGAGAATATCGAAGTAAGGTGCGCCTTGTGCTACTTACCTTATTGCAAACTTTGACTTTATCTCCTTGAGAATAGTCATTAACTCTCCAAGAGTTATGTATTGCAATTTAGTACTTCTAAAATCTAAGTATAGATTTATGAAGATCCTTCAATTTCTTTATCATACTTTAAGGATCTAATCCTTAGTTCTGATTCAGAAATTAAGGAGTCTACTGCGACAAGCTAAATGGATTAAGCACTAAAGTTATCATCACATGAATCTTCCAAAGATCATGCTCTACTAATTGCTCAACTCCGGGCTTAGGTCTAATATGTTATTTTATCAAATAAAGTAACTTATTAGTTTCTAGGATCATCCTGAAATTATTCCCAATTTGAAAATTAAACCATTTAAATACATTTTCCCTAGGATTATGTTTTAAATGTCAATCTTTCAATTTCTATCTTGATTCTAATAGTCCAACTATTTAATCAACGATATAGGTACTATTTAAATATAATGATTATTATAGTCCAACTATATTAACCAACTATAATTAATTAAATCAAATATATTGATTACTATAATCCAATTATATAACCAACTATAAATGAATTTGTTTGAATATAGTCCAACTATTAATTAAAACAACGTTTAAATATTAGTCCCACTAACATTCAATATATTTGACAAATGATATTTGAATGAGCGCATATGGCAAGTAATTAAACGAATATTGCAAATTCAATTCTTGTCTCCCACTATTTTTCGGCGAGCCTCTAACCCTCTGTCGAGTACTCGGGAAATCGTGTTTCCTAGCGGGCTAGGTGAAGGGGTTATTTAGGGGGTCAGTCCGGTAACGCAGCGGAAGCGGTGAAAATCCGATTTTCAGATTTCAAAACTTTTTCTCGGATTAATTAAATAAACGTATTTATTTAATATTCCAATAATCAAATTATGAAAATAAATTCAATAAAACAATTTTAAGTGAATTTACCGAAATACCCTTGCTTTGTATTTTTGTCCGTTTTAGTCCGAAATTGATCTAATCAATTTTGAATGATTCTAAATCATTTCTAAGATGAACTTATGATGTTCAAAACATCAAAACACCAAAGCAACCAAAATCCCCAATTTTCCTTATCAAAGCCTGTGAGCCTCACTTGGGTTCAATTTTGTGCATTTTGCACTTTCATGCTTCAAGACACATCCAAATGATATCCAATCAACATGAAACTTTATATGCATCATATACACACATAAATACACAACATATATGAAAACCCCCAAATTTCGAATTAGTTAAAAACCCTAATTTTTCAATTTCCTCAAATTGGACAAATTAGACCAAATACATTAAATCAATTACTTCAATCATCATTCTTCCATCCAATTCAAGTCTCAACACAATGAAACAACTCAAGATCAAATCTAGGTCATTTAAGAGTGGGTCAACAACTCTAGATTAGCAACATGGTTTCATAAACCTTAAAAGAATCCTTACAACTACAATAGTCACAAGTTTCCTTCACCAAACATGCTCAACACTTCTTTCAAAATTCCACCAACAAAAACACAAAGAAATAAAGAAAGAAATAATCTAAGAACATCACATGTTGAAGCCTTGAACCTAAGGAACATATTCCTCTCTAATAGTAAGTTGGAAAAACTTACTAAATTCCAAGCTATCTTTGATTTTGTCTTTCTTTTCTCAAGCTTCCTTTGCCTTTATTCAATGGAGTTTATTTTGATAAAGTGTATTAGGTTAACTTTATCATGAAATGAAAATCAATTTATACTTGTTTCATTTGGCCTTTGGCCGAAAATGGCTAAGACAAAAACAAGGAAAATAATTTCAATTTCATTTCAAATTCATTTGGTCAACTTGGACAAATATCTTATAAACTACTTTATTAGATATTTATTTTGGTCAACAAATGCAACTAATGTCATTTACTTTAAATATCCTAATGTAAGATATTTATATTTTAATTAATTTAATCATTTAACAATTAAATAATTAATTAATTAATCAAATACAAATATATTAAATATATGTATAATATTTACATTAAATATTAAAAACATATATTCATTTAGGAAATAAGTCAAATAACTCATTTTGACTATTAATTAATGTGTATTTAAATTAATCAAGTATTAAATGTAAATACACAATAATTAAGGAAATGACTATCTAGTCCTCTTTAGCATGTATCTTGCGTTTAACCATTAAACGACTTTATAAATAATCAATATTATTTATTTATGTTGCTCTAGTGCTCAACGAGTATGTTTCATTATTGAGACTCTCTAGGTTCAGGTATATCCGTCACAAAATCTAATTTCGTGTCCATAATCTATCCACCCGTAGATTATGACGATCACGGATAATCTCGCTGAACCATACAGGTCGAGGTCATCGCAAATGTATAATTCCTCCGTCACAGGTATCCGGATAAATCCCAGAGATATAGATGTAAACGTCAAATCTCTATCGGGACTATCCAGTCGACTATTCTATTAGCAATCTCAAAAGAATGTTTAGAACTAGCTTCTAAACTTTACCACGGGCCCATGGTTTTATCTGATTGCTAATCATATGGAATACCTATGCTCTGATACACAGAACTGACGGATCCTATCTTGATACACATAGGACACCCTGAGGATCTATCTACACCCAACGAACAGGAGGAGGTCTGATCTAAATAGATCGGTGACGTGACTGCCGTCTAAGTGTAGAAGATGTCTCATGTGCCCACAATGGCATCTCAAGTCTAAGAATCACATGTGCTACTCAGCCCAAGAAGATTCTTATTGATGCTGGTGTACCATCCATTAAGAATCTTCGGTGAGTCATTCAGTGTTTATCCGATATAAACACCTACACGTCTATACTAGTCTCCAAGACTTATGGTTCATTGAGAAACCATTGGAATCATATATTCCAGTATACGACATGTACCGGTCTCAACGGGTTTACTATACTGACCAAGTAGTGTAAACCTTGACCAGGAACTGTCTGAGAATGACAACGTCATGATACATCTCAATGTCCATTGCGACGCTTTTGCAACTGTATCATGACTAATCATTCTAGGGTCATTACGTCTTTACCATATAAAAGAATAGATTATATTATAGAAACTGCATATATTATTCATAATAATAATGTTTTACAGAAGTATTTAACAGAAATACAACCGGGAATTGGCGCTCTGAGCACCAACCCCTACACTAGAATCCCGTTAAATATCACACAATCTTGACTTTGGCCAACAAATTGTATGATAATTAACTAGGTAGATCTCTAAGATCAGTTGGATCCAATCCAATTCCTAGATCTAGTAGTGGGACATCCAAGTCCGAAACATATATCTTATATATGCCAATATATCCAATATATTACCTAACCTTTTTCCTCTGAATCAACTAAGCCTTGGCTTTGGCACAACAAACTTAGTGATCCAAGTTAAGCGCGACCCATTGACCATGGAAAGCTTCATAATCAATGTCGATGGACAAGAAGTGGTCTTGACTTTGGCCAACAAACCACAACTTGGACAAGACACTGATATGGAACAAAGCCTTCGTGATTCAAACACATCCTCGACAGACAAAGGCCTTGACTTTGGCCAACAAGCCAATGCTAGTCTCGGATCTTGAGTAAGAATCACTCAATGGAAGGAAAAACGCTTAATATTTGTGAGGGATTTTTCGAGTGCAAATTGGCATCCACTTTATTATCTTTGTTAAGGTCTCATCATCATACACCCTTAAGCATGCATTCTAAACACATAATAAAGCGCATATGAATAAATAATAATGATATGCGGATGGATACTTTACACATTTATCCTAGATCAAATCTCTTCATTTCTCTCTCCCGCTAGCACATGTATTTACTTCTACCCATTACACTACACTTCTAAAGAAACCTCATTTACATTGAGGGGAATAGGTGAGAAGAGAAAACAAAAAATAAGGAGGTAATAAGGCTGGACATGCAGGTCCAATTAATAAATTCCAAATTTATTACAACAATTTCTAAAATTGCCCCACCTATCTAATATTCATCTGATATACATTATTCATGCATCGCAACCATGTATTCACACAAGCATGTTATCAATCAATCTAATCAAATTAATTAATATGAAAATTAGTGATCATCCAATGTCCAAACAACGATTTGATTTTGCTCGAGTCAAACTCGTTTTGCGAATAAGTACTCAAAGTACGAATTCTCGAATTAAATTAAACTACATAATTAAATCAAATCCGATTTGTATTTAATACTAATTCGCTATTTAATTCCAAATTAAATACTACACTTTATTTAATAAACCTTTACGATTTAAATTCCAAATTTAATCGTTACGGGTCTCAAAGCCCGATTAACGTCCAACGTCAATTTAATTATATTCCAATGGGCTTTCAATTAATTTCTTAAAGAGTGGACTTTTGGTCAAATCGGGTCGAACCCAATAACCAAAGTCCAATCCGGGAGTTACCCCATAAGCCCCGAAATCAATTTAGGCCCATTAGGCCCAATTAAACTTTAAAGGTCCATTAGTCGCATTTGGGCTTATGGAAGCGGTTTTGGGCCCAATTGGATCCAACCAATTTAGCCTAAACCCAACTATGTACAACCAAGCCCAATAAGCCCAATAACAACTTTAAAAGCCCAATTTAACAAAATAGGCCCAAATAATTAAATTACCAAATTCCAAATTCCCAATTTAATTACACAAAGTGTATAACACAATTAATTACCCAATTAACATTTCCAAAACACCAATTAGCCTAATTAATCATGCTCAATTACATCAATTATTGTCCAACACATTTTGATCAAAAATCAAACCCAAATCATGTTATAATGCTCTCGGCTTTGGAGGGGATTTTGTTTCCGATTCGGTTTCAATCCAATTAAATCCACAATCGACATTAAATCAATATCCTCAATCGTTTCAAGTCATCCAATGATCAACGAAACAAAATTACCAAGAATTTAGGGCACTCATGTATTTGGCCAACACAAGAAATTTGGGGAAAAATGTTCCAAACAATTTTTCAACAAATTGATCCAATCAATCTTCAATTAAAACATATTTAAGCATACTAATTCATCCAATTTCATTAAAACATGCTCAAATACAATTTACCCAAATTTTAAGCCATATTTCGTTTAATGCTTTTCAATCGCTCTGATACCATTGTTGGAGTTCTCTACGGCCCCAAGGATCGATTATAAAGCAAGAAATACATGTGCGAATACAACGAGGGAGTTGCGGAATAATCACATCGATCGGTTAAGCGACGCGCGAGGCAACAAAAATTGATTTATGCCCTTCAACAGCTCACGGCAGTGGCTTATCTACAGTCCTCTATTTTCGGCCATTGCTGCTCCTTGAACAAGCTCCAAGCTTCGTCAAACGATTCCAAGCTCATGGGTGGACTTCCCTATCACCTTCGCATGTCTCTCGGAGTGCTTGCTCTTGATGATTTTGCCGCAAAATCATCGCACTTGTGCTTCCCTTGCTCACGGTTTCTGGGCAGAAACCAGTGAAGAACAACCCATTGGGCATGTAAATGAGAGAAGAGAGGAGGAGAGAAAGTTGTGTGAGTTGTTGGAAGAAAAGTGTATATAATACACTTAATTTGAAAGTCAAAAAATAATTAATAAAATAATGATAAATGTCTTTCAAATCCATCAAATGCTTTCCATCAACTCACATCAATCCATCAATCATGAATAGTGACTGGCGTCAATCACTCAAAGTGAAAGACATCTATCACTTGATTGACGGATGACGTGACGCTAGATGCGACTAGCGATTTGACGCTTGATTTGACTTACGTGCCGCACTCGAATTCGAAATGCGAATGCGCTCGCAAACAATCCCGGGCATGGGTTCGCTAATTCCAAATAAACGAATTTTCTATTGCGTCGTAATTAAATCTAATTTAATTAAATAATCATGCCTAGCATAATTACTATTCACGTCGCTAACGAATTAATTCTAAATTAACTCGATCGCCCGAATTAAAATATAATTTTAATTCCGCATCGAAATCCAATTTCGTTTAATATATCGAATATATTAATTTATCGATTAATTCCAAATTAATCGTTATCTCTCTTTAAATGAAATTTTATCCTAGATAAAATATCTCTGCAATTAATCCCAGATTAATTCTCTCTCATCTAATTAATCCCAGATTAATAAAAGTGTGAGTCATACGTCATCGGTGAATCCTCGGGAAGCTACCATGAGATCGCCGAATATATTGGCAGTAAATACGATCGTCGGACTATCCGAACACGTGAGTACCTAGTACTACGTTTATACCGATTTACAAGACAAGATTGGCTTCTAGCAAAGCACCATGCCTACCCAATTCTCCAGAAATATCCTTACAGGAATATAAGGATCTATATCAGGCGTAGTATACATAGTATTGCTTATTTCGATCCAGTATCGGTTGATCACATGCAAGGCCTGAGGCTGGTACAATGTATGCTCTGTACGAAGCATATATCGAATTACAAGCAACTAGTCTCTTTATTATCGGATAATCATGACCAAGTCATATTATCCCGACGGTTGCAACCTTTTTAGAGAACCAGTTATGTATCCCTACGCAATCATCATCTCCATATGACTGGAGTGACACTTCCGTCTTGACATCACACCCAACACACTACGATTCTTGATATACCCAGAAGAGGCGTACACAGAAACCGATTAAAGCCCTGGACGACCAAAACCAAAGTATATTGATTGTCGCAAGCATTAGCGGTGCAAGTCTCAGGTTAAGACCAAATATACCTACCCTGATTTCGGACTTCCATAGACACATAGTCATACTACCAATGGAATTCCGAGTGGGTCTTATCCAGAGCGAAGCTGTTTCCCGTACCATCGGTAAAACACAACCTCCTATTATACTTGCATGAGTATCCTATAACCAAATATATGAGAACTATGATGTTGTTCCCTCACAACGCGCACAAGTGTAATACAAGTCTTTTACGTATTTATCGATGTCCAATCTCGATAATACTCTGACTAGGGATATTTAATGATTTATCTTTCATGGACTGATACTGTCTCATATCATTCTCAATCTAGGAACAAATCATAAGGACCTCCTATCATTTATACATCTTGGTGCTCTAATCACAAATGATAAGAGTGCAATCTCATTTGTCACATAGTTAATTTGTACAACAACACTGTGATCTGTACAAATAGTGACGTTATGGGTCATAATTGTCCAACAAGACTTGCACCGGTAATACTTGCGACAATCAATATACTTTGGTTTTGGTCGTCCAGGGCTTTAACAAGTTCTGTGTACTCCTCTTCTGGGTATATTGAGAATCGTAGTGTATTGGGTGTGATGTCAAAATGGAAGTATCACTCCAGTCGTAGTGGAGATGATGGTCACGTAGGATACGGAACTGGTACTCTTATGTACTGCAGTCATCGGGATAATATGACTAGGTCATGATTATCCGATTATAGAGACTAGTTACCAGAGATCCGACATGTGCTTCGTACGGGGCAGACACAATTCCAGCCCCAGGCCTAGCACGTGACATCCGATCCTGGATCGAAATACGCAATACTGTGTATACTACGCCTGATATAGATTACATATTCCCTTAAGAATATTTCTGGAGAATTGGGTAGGCATGGTGATTTGCTAGAAGCCAACCATGTCTTGTAAATCGGTAAAATACGTAGTACTAGGTACGTATGTGTTTGGATAGTCCGACGACCAGATTTACTGCCAACATATCCGGGGATCTCATGGGTCACTTCCTGAAGATTCACCGATGACGTATGACTCAGATATAATTAATCTAAGATTAATGATTAGAGAGAGAAAATTAATCTGGGATTAATTACGGAAATATTTTATCTGGGATAAAATATTATTTAAATAGAGAGAGCGATTAATTTGGAATTAATCGATAAAATAATATATTCGATGTATTAAACGAAATTAGATTTCGATGCGGAATTAAAATTGTATTTTTATTCGGGCGAACGAGTAAATTTAGAATTAATTTTCTAACGACGTGAATAGTAATTTTGCTACGCATAATTAGCTAATTAAATTTTATTTAATTACGTCGCAACGGAAAATTCTTTAATTCAGAATTAGCGAACCCGAGCCCGTGATGTGTTTACGAGGCCACTCCGATTTAGAATCAAGTGGGGCCCACAAGTCACATCACGCGTCATATCATTAGTCATTCTTGTGATGGAAGTCACATCTTTGAGTGATGTGATGGTTGTCACTTGTGATATATGGTGGTGGTTGGAAGGCTTTATTGCCTTGTACCTTTTTGGAAAAGAGGGATTTGGTATTTGTTTTTTTGAAAATCAAAAAACCAATTACACATTACAACTTCTCTTCTCTCTCTCCCTCCCATTCGGCCATGGAGCCAAAAAAATTTGTCTCTCAATTTTTTTCTCAATGCCGAGAGTCACAAGGAGCAAAAGAAGGATTTGTGGCAAATTTTTCCAAGTGCTAGCACACTAAAGAGGTCATACAATGGTGATAGGGAAACCCATCTACGAGCATGGAATCCACACACCAAGCTTGGAGCTTGAAGATCCAACACGGAGCACAAATTAGAGGCATTGCCGAGAGCTTCAAGGGAGCAAGAAATTTTTTATGTTTCGTCGCATCGCAAATCCGATCAATGTAAGTATGGTTCCGCCCTACTTCTTTATTGTATTCACATTATTTTCATTGCTTGAATGATCTTGGGACTATAGTAGAAACCCAACAAAACCATCATTCTGAAATACCATGTCTCTATGTATCTGTAGAAAACTTGACGCATGGGGGCGTTACGTATTGCCATCCACCCATACGTCTAAACTAGTGGTATTGGGGCGTTACGTATCGCTGTCCCTCAAGTCACTGAACTGGAGCCAGGTGTGAAAATCCATGTCATTGGGGCGTTACGTATCACCATCCCTCAATACATGACACTGTCATTTCTCTGAATCTAGGGTCTAGGGGAATTACGTATCGTCGTCCCCCTAGCCTGGAAATCTGGTGGTCTTAGGACATTACGTATCGTCGTCCTCCAAACCACTGAAACTGGGATCTATGGGCATTACGTATCGATGTCCCCCAAGTCTTGATATACATGTGCACATGTTTAATCCGTCAATTCCAGTAACCGTCAATTCCATAAGTCAAATCTGAGGTGGATTTTTCCCGCATGCCTTCAAAATCAAAACCATGTCTGTCAATTCCAAAAACCTATAGATTTGGTTTTTTTCCCCCAATCTCAAAAATCATAGAAATGATACTTTCAAAATCATAATTTCTCAAATCATTCTCATTTTTAAAAATAATTGGATATCGAACTTGGCTAATGCCCTATTGCGTAAAAGTAAGTCTCAATTCAAAAGAAAATAAATAAAATCAATTTGAAAAAAATGGGTCCACTCAAAGATTTTTGGATATGATTGGCATTACTTTACTTCACCAAAGCAATTTGTGGTTCATGCGATGATCTATAATTGATAACTTAATTAGAAAACAAGTAATGGGACATGCTTCAAAACTATTGTCGCTATATGATGTTCTATGCTTATGACATGATATATTGCATGTAAATGCGCTAACACAAAACCTCTATGGTGGCCTTTATCATTCTAAGATAAAACTGGAAAAATATGAAACTTTTTCTGTAAAATGTCACGATGTCGGGTCTGGCACGTCGCGATGCCCATGCAAACAGTCACGGGCGAAGAGTATGCTCTGTTTCGTATCGCGACGTTTGCCTATAAGCGTCGCGACGCTCACATTCCAGAACTGAAACAAAGAGCATTTCTTGATACGCGTTGCGATGCCCAAATAAACAGACCTGAGGCAGATAGCTTCTTCTTAATACACATCGTGACACAAGCTCTTTGACGTCGCGATGCTTGCCTGATTTCAGAGCTAATCATCAACCTTTCACTGCTAATTTCCAAAGTGATTCCCAACACTTTCATCCAAACCTCAACTCAACTTAACATAAGCTCATTTCACATTCTCAATCAAATACAACTTCTTATCTAATATCATCAACTCACAAAACATTATTCTCTGAACACATTCATACACCTTAATGCTTCATTTTACGCTAATACAATAATAACACTACCCAAAATACATGCTAACAACTTAATCAAGGCCTATTAAGCTGTTGGTTTCTAGGGTGGTCCCAAGATCAATATAAGCATAGAAAAAGAATGAATACTCAAAGAAGTGAGGCGGAAAACACACTTACATTGAACGACTTTGGATATGAAGATCAACAAAACTTTTCTACTTCTTGCTTCCAAGTCTCGGCCAAGGTGGATTTGTTGATGAAGATGATCAAGCTCCAAGCTTTAAGGATTCCAAGCACTTAGTTCGGTTCCCTATCACCTTGTATAGATTCCTTGAATGTGCTAGCAAGATTTGAAAGAAAAACAACTCCTCCTTCTACCTCCAAGGCTCACGGTTTTGCTATCTTTGGGAGAGAGAGTTTTTCAATTTTTGAAATTTGTTTTCTAAAATAATTATGAAGAACCAATACCAAAATTCGGTATAACCTTTCCAAAAAGTCAAAGCCAATTTTGGCTCCAAAATGGCATTAAATGCCCTCACCAACTTATGTCATGAATAGTGACTGTATGTCACTCACCAAAAAGGTGAGTTAGACATATATCACTAAAGTGACAAGTTATGTGACTCGCGATGTGAATTGCGGCCGCACTTGATTCAAAATCGGAGTGGCGTCGCAAACACATTTCAACTTGTCTTCTTTGCACCAAGAGGGTCAACATTTCAACTAGAGGGCGAGAAGAATTAAATTGGTGAGCAAAATGGTAAAACAATTTCGTGTCATGAAGAGTGGCTATAGACAGATTCAGCGAGAGTAGGGGGGGGAAAGAGCTTTGATTTCTTTGCTTTTCCTACTCAAATGGAACACAAGAACTTCCTAGAGAGCTAGTTTGGACGAAAATGACAAATCGGAGGAAGGGAAATTAAACGTTGATGAAGCTTTTAAACTTAAGAAGTAGCGTGGAGAAGGTTTCGTGGGTATGGTCATTGAAAGGGAGAGAGAAAAACTTAAATCTGCACCACTCAATTATCTCCATATTTGAACCACGTGGAAAATTTGCATCCACAAAATAAAATCTAGTGTTCAATTAATAATGTAGTTAGACCTGGAAAACTTTCCGCCATCACCGGATCAATCTGAAAAAATCCAAACTGAAACCGATTAAAATCTTACAGGTTATTACAAAACAACACACAAAATATAAGAAAACCAATTTATAAGTTTATAAAATATTGAGTTTCATCACAATTATAATACCCCGAAAATCTCGAAGACTACTAAGTTAAGGATGACATGATATATGATATAAATCATGTTCAAGCATATATGTATTTGAGGAATTACGTTTCAGACATTTGGTAAATCCCTTGCAGATCCGATATGGAAATCATTTCTGGTACCACTCCAAATAGCCCTTAGTATTTGAGCTATAACTTTTTCATACGATCTCCGATTTTTATAAATTGTATATCATTGGAAAGTTAAGACCGAGACCTAACACATCCTCGTTGAATATTTTTCCAAATTCAAATATGAAGCTGGTCAAAAATCGAGATTTACAAGGCTGCTATAATAATTTCAGGAATACCCTAGAAATTGGGTGAGGTGGCAAATTTTGAACCACTCAATTGCAAACAAAAATCAGCCCCTTTGTCTATAAATAAACTATTTACTTATCTCCTTCTCGAGACAAAAACGTGGGTGAGCTCAAAGGAAACTCCTCCAAACGTCTTCCTCTCAAGCAAGTTTTGATGGAATGATGATAAGTTTCCAAGCCCTTTTGAGTCAAGTAAGCCTCTTCTTCTTCTTCCTTCTTCTAATTTTGACAAATAAATATCCATTTTGCATTACCATTTTCGCACTTAGGGACCCTACGAAATGGGACTTTGTTGTTTGAAAGTATTGAGTTCAAATTAGGCATTAAGACATTTTTAGGATGTTGTTTGGAGTAGTTTATGCCTAATTTTGGTTAAATAATGCTAAGGTGGAAAATGGGTATGGTGGCCAAGTTTCTTAACACATTGGGGGGAGTTTCTTTTGTTGATTTTATGATAAATTGTTAAAGTTCATGCATTAAATGATGTTAAAGCATGATTTTAAATTGATTGGAGTTGATAACTCAAAGGTGGAATGGTTAAAATTTTTGGTCAATTATGTATGAATGTGTTGGAAAAGTATGTTTTATAAATTAATGATATTTGTTAATGGCTTATTTTGAATGTAGTAAGAATTGCTTGTGTGAAAATTAAATAAAGTTAAGAGAGTGGTGAAATTGGTATGTTGGGCAGTAAATTTTAGAGAAGTTACATTATGTACAAGTTGTAATAAACTGGTTGTAACTTGAGTGTTTGATGCCTAAATAATGAACCGTAAAATTCTGAGTAAAATAAATATATAATAAAATAGCATATCCAAAAATCTGAATTTTTGGACTTAGCATGAAGCCAAACCGAATTTGTGAAGTTGGGTGACCTGCTGCGAATACACCAGGTTTTTATTTTTCTGATCACCCCTGATATTTGGCTTAGAACTTAAGTTTCTGATATCGAAACTGAGATCCGTAAAAACCGACATAACTAGACACATGAAAATCCATTCGATTAAAATTCCAGATTTAGATTCCATCCCAATTAGTTGCAGTGAATTTTCGAAGTTAACCATAAAGCAGAGGATTTTAACGATAAGGCATAATTTGGAATTTCGCTATCACACTTGCGTAACTCAAAACCTATGACGTAATTCATAAGGATTATGTTGTACAATTATGACCCATATCATCACTATTTGTACAGAACATGGTGTTGTTGTACAAATAAACTATGTGACAAATGAAATTGCTCTTTTATCATTTGTAATTGGATTACCGGAATTTATAAATGATAAAAGTTCATATGATTAGTACCGGATTAATAAGATATGAGACAGTATTAATCAACTAAGGTTTAATCATTAAATATCCATAGTCGTAGTATTATCGAGACTGGACATCGATAATACGGAATAGACTAGTAATACACTTTTGCGTGTTATGGAAGTGTAACGACATAGTTCTCATATATTTGGGTATTGGATATTGGATACTCATGAAAGTGTAATATGAGGTTTTGTTTACCGATGGTACGAAAACAGCTTCGCTCTAGATAGACCCCTCGGAATCCCATTGGTAGTATGACTATGTGTCTATGGGAATCCGAATCAGGGTAGGTGTATTTGGTCTTAACGTGAGACTTGCGTCACTAATACTTGCGACAATCAGTATACTTTGGTTTTGGTCGTCCGGGGCTTTAACAGGTTCTGTGTACGCCTCTTCTGGGTATACTGAGAATTGTAGTGTATTGGGTATGACGTCAAGATGGAAGTATCACTTCAGTCATATGGAGATGATGATCACGCAGGATACGTAACTGGTACTCTTGTATGCTGCAGCTATCGGGATAATATGACAAGGTCATGATTATTCGATTATAGAGACTAGTTGCTAGTGATCCGATATATGCTTCGTATGGGACAGACACAATTCTAGCCCCAGGCCTAGCATGTGACATTCCGATACTGGATCATTATACGTAATACTACGTATGCTATGGCTGACAAAGATTATATATTCCTCGTTGAATATTTCTGGAGAATTGGGTAGGCAAGGTGTTTTGCTAGAAGCCAACCATGTCTTGTAAATCGGTAGGAACGTGGTACCGGGTACGCACGTATTCAGATAGTCCGATGGCTGTATTTACTGCCAACATATATAGGGATCTCTTGGGTCGCTTCCCGAAGATTCACCGTTGAGATTTGACTCGAAAAAAAGAATTAATCTAGGATTAATTGTTAAAGAGAAAATTAATCTGGGATTAATTACGGCAATAAATTAATCTGGGATTAATTAACAGAGAAAAAATTAATCTGGGATTAATTGCGTCGAGAATTTATCTGGATTAAATTCGTCGAGAAAAGAGAACGCGATTAATTTGGAATTATCGGCAAAGTAAATTTAATAGTGAAATTAGATTTTACTATTTAATTTATTTAAATGGGCTAAAATAATATATCAGATATATTAATTGAAATTAGATTTCAACACGGAATTAAAATTAGATTTTAATTCAAGCGAACGAATTAATTTAGAATTAATTCGTAAGCGACTTCCATAATAATTTTGCTAGGCATTATTATTTAATTAAATTAGATTTAATTACATTGTGACGGAAAATTCATTTAATCGGATTAAAGGAAACTGAGCCCGAAGTGTATTGAGTAAGCCCACTTGAATTTTGAATTTAAAGTGGGTCCCACCAACTTACATCATAAGTCACCTTTTTGGTGATAGAAATGATTGATGGGTTTTGTTGGAAACTTGTCCAACATAATTTGTATTTCTTTTTTGGAAAAGGATATACAAAACTTAAGTGACTTTGACTTGGGTATTATGTTTTAGAAACAAAATACAAAGAAAACTTCATCTTCTCTCATTCTCCCACCATGGCCGAAACTTCATCTCCTTGGAGGAGAAATTTTTTCTTTCATTTTTGTTCCAAGCTAGCACTTAAAGGAGTGAATCAAAGTGATAGGGAAACTCACCCAAGTGTTGGAAACACTCAAGAAGGACTTGGAGCTTCCACCGAAATGCATAAAAAGTTTTGAACTCATCCGATCAATGTGAGTATTTTCCGCAACTCTTTTGATTTTATTCACACACAAATCACTCTTAGAGATCTTGGCATGTTCTAGGAACACTTACAGATTAAGAGTCCATGCATTACATATTCTTTTATGCCATATGAAAATATTCCGATTTATATAAACTGACAGTTGTTTTGGCTTTAAATCGACGTCAGGATACTCGCTGATCCTCCACACCGTGTACCACTCTCGATTTTCCATAGCACAGTGAGTGGATGTTTTGTTTTATGTTTTCATGACTGATGATTTAAAATTCTTTTCATGTTTTGAGGTTTTATTTTGATGTAGAATATGCATGATGATTATATGTTTCCGTCTCAGCGCCTGTTTACTGTTTTTTATGATTTCTGAACTATCTATATATTTTCGCTGAGATGATCGATTGATGATATGTTTCCAACCCGATGTTTGTTGCATGTTTTATGTTTTTATGACTCATCATATGTTTCCTCTGGGGTGTTTGTTAGTGTCTCATCCATTTGAAATGATATGACTCGCTGTCTTATCGACTGTGGATTGTTCGTTCTTCGATCAATCTATGCGCGCGACTTGGGTGTTGAGCGCCTGATATGTTTTTGACAATGAATGCATGAAAAATGATTTGCAGATATGTTTTGGATTTTTCTTATGGTTTTGTTTTTTTCATTATCCACTCACCAGGTCATTCAAACGATCTGACCCTATAACATCCCTAATTCGGGAGATGTTACCGGCAAGGGATAGACCGTACTAAACCTATAAGCCTCTAACTCTGATAACTACTATTTATTTACTAATACTCTTTTCTTTAATTTAATAAATATATAGTATATATGAGACCGTGGCCCAAATTTACAACTTAACATAAAAACTTAACTCCAATATCTTTATACACAAAGACACATGTTTGTACAATGACTACACATAACTCAAATACTAGTACGAGACTTTTACTTGACTCTGACTGACTCCAATTGGACTTTTACTCTTTGACTTGGACTGGTGGGCTCTGAACCCTAGTGACTGCATCAGTATCCGTCCTCCCGAGCACATCCTCCGAGAAAACCTGCAAGAACAGAAAACTGGGAGTGTGGGAGGTTAGATCGCTGTGTGATCTAAGTGAGTGGACGAAAAACTGAAAAACTGATATAAAAGCTTTTCGGGTTTAAAACCAAAGTTCCAGAAATATCTTTATATATAAACTATATCTGAAAACTTTATCTAAAATCTCTTTTATAAAACTTAATCTTTCTGAAAACTGCTTTCTAAGCCATTTCTGTACATTCAATATACTCCACGGATAGAGGAATACATAGAGTTGAACATAGTAAAATAAGAAATTGTCTCTAAAATTTGATTTCTGAAAATTCTTTTTCTAAAAATCTGATGTCTGAAAAGTCATTTTCTGAAAATCTGATGTCTAAATACTGGTCTGTATCTGAAAACCTTGACGTATGAGGGCATTACGTATCGCCATCCCCCCATACGTCTATCTGAAGCCAGGAATGCAAAACTGTGACTTTGGGGCGTTACGTATCGCCGTCCCCCAAAGCACGCCACTAATGTCCCTGAAACTGGTGGTCTTGGGGCGTTACGTATCGTCGTCCCCTAGACCACTGAACTAGAGCCGGTAGTGCTGTTCCATGCTACTATCTGATCCTGAAACTAGGGTCTAGGGGCGTTACATATCACCGTCCCCTAGCCCCGAACTAGGATCTGGGGGCGTTATGTATCGACGTCCCCCCAGTCCTCTATATATGCACATGTTCTCTGTCCGTCAATTCCAAGATGTATTAAGTTACATACTGGGTGAGTTTTTCCCACATGCCTTGAAAACATAAAACTCATGCTGAAAAAATCTTCTTTCTAAAGCATTTCTCAAAACATGATAAATCATATATAAAACAAAAACAAACTTGGCTAACGCCCTAATTGTAGAAAATATAAGTCTGATATTTAAAACTATTATAAAATGAATCAACTTAAGGAAAAAAAGTGTCCACTCACTGTTTTGGAGTTTCGCTGGTATTTCTTCACTTTGCCGGTGAAACCTGTGGTTCTTGCGACGAACTATCATCTATAATTTTGATTAGAAAACAGACAAGGAATAAATAGGTCGGAATCAGGCTCAATTTTCCTATTCAAGTAAAGGCTATCACTCGGAAGCATATCGTACATATATCATGATGAAATTAATACATACGGGTTGATACGGGACTTATAGGGTAGCTCTCAACGCATTCGAGTGGTACTGGAATGACTTGTACTGATTTGGGCCATTTATTGGCCACGCGTCGTGACACAAGGTAGTGTGCGTCGCAATGCAACTTGTCCAGAGAGGTGCCCAACTTTTTTCCTTGCGCGTCGCAACGCACGAACCCTTCGCGTCGCGACGCGTCTTACACCTTAAGCATTTCTAGATAATTTCCTAGATCACGTCGTGACGCGTAGCATCCTGCGTCGCAACACAAGGCCATAATTTGGTCTTAACTTCATTCTTTCAATCTCATTTTGCTCAATATTTCCCCCCAAACAATGCAAACAAGCAATATCCTCAATACATACCCTATAACATCATTATTATCATCATCTAATATTCCTTAATCTCATTGTTCTTATCTTTCATTAAACCTTTTAAGATTTTCCCCAAAAATTTAAACACTAAATTCTATAACCAATATTTCTCATTGTCAATCATCAAAACACAATTTCTAACATGCCACTATCATATACATATGCTTATATTATCAAGATCTGACAATTCAAATTTGGGTCAAGACTCCTTACCTTCTTTACACTTGATTTTCATCAACCTTTGTGTTCTATGATTGCAACTCTTCCTTTTGCTTCTTCCCCTTCTTTCTTTCTTCTTCTCTTCCTTATCTTTTCTTCTTCCTCTTCTCATCTTCTTCCTCTCTCTCTTTCTTCCATACGTTTCTTCTTTCTTCTTTCCAATTTTTGGTTTTGCAAATAGTATCCTTATTTATATAGTGGGTACCCATTTGACAAATTTTTCATTATTTAAGTTTGAAAAAAATTTAGAACTTTAGAGAAAATTATGGAGATTTCTAGATGGGTCTGGATTCACTATTCTTCTGAAATTTGGGTCTGATTTGTGACCTAATTCTGCTTCGAATTTGGAAAAAGTTTCAACATGAACGTTGTAGGTATCGATCTCAGCTTTCCGTCGATATAAAATTCATTAAATCTGGAGTTTGTATGAAAATGTTACGGGCCAATTACCATGGGCTGTCCGGAGTGGAACATCATAAAGTTTCGCATCGAAGTTTCGAAGAATTTATCGTTATCCATAATGTCGTTCCATGAATATATATGCTCATACATAATTTTATTTTGCATACACTAATCCCGTGATGTAATGGTATTATAGTCAACAGTAGTAGAAACCACCGGTCGTAACAAATTCTCCCCCCTTAAATAGGATTCATCCTCGAATCCTCTTTAAACTTAGAATTTTATCGTGGATCACAGAATTTGTGGTTCCTTATAAACCACCGGCTCTAACTAACTATATGCCCATCTCTTTCTTCTCATCCCCTGTATAATACTACTACTCGATGACTTTCCACGTGCTACACTACACCACCCGGACAATGAGATGATCAAGTTAAATTTAAAATGTTATGACTTGGAAATCTAGAAGGCCTATGCCCGACTAATCGTTTATCACTTGACTGGTAGACATATGTTATTCTCTATCATTCTTAATATCTAATATATACATCATACTTTTTTTCATACTTAGTAGGCTGCTCAGAGTTTGAGGCTTCGGTGAATATCCCTTAAATTATTAACTGAGAGGTATTACCTTATTCTATTTTCATAAGATGTTTACTGAGTATCATTGACTACCTCATTTCTGGATATTTAGTTTTGCTCAATATTCTTAAACTCCAAGAAAATCTTTTTCTCTCGATCTCTAATTATGCTCATCAATTATCCGACTTGATCGGTTTTTGTCTCTTGGCAGATACTTTTGACTCTCACTAGAAGTACTGGTGTTTCCACGATTAGACTTTCCATGTTCCCTTTTTGGAATCAAGAGGTTTAAATGAGTGATCTTTGTGGTTACTGGTAATGCTTGCACTCGATACTTCATTTGCCCCACTTGTTCAACTTAATCGTAATTTTATTATTCGTATTTTGATTACTAAACTCTTTCTATTTTATCCTTGTCAAGCTCTAACTATCTATGAGCCACTTCTTCAAATCCTAATATCTATGTTTATTTAAGGGGTTTAGGGTTTCCTAACTCACTGGTTCTGTCTACCGATAACCCTTGTATTAGATATGTTACTTCAGAATAGTTTCTTAGTGATCCTCCTTAATTTACTAAAGATCAGACTTAATCGTATGTACCTTGATGCTTAAACTGCATTCCTTATTATTAACATCAATACCGACATTTTGGCCTGCTAAAGTTCATTTATTTTTTGTACTTGCTCTCATTTTTACTACAAATCTGGTTGCTATTTCTTTACTTTGACTCGTGTTCTATTCATGTTTACATGCTCAGATACCTCTTCTTTATTGTCTCCCATATTTTAATAATCTTATTTTCTCCTTTCTATTTTATACCCTTGCCAAATCACACAATCATGTGGCTAAGGCTATCCCCCAAACTCGTGGCCATTCGGTCAACTTAGACTGAGGTTGGGCACAACATAAAGATTACGTGAACTAAAACGTAGTGGGTCTTTGGTTTCTCTCAAATACTAAAAAAAATCCTTAATGCTTACTTAATATCCTTTCTTATTATTTCTGTACTAAGCCGGTTTCACTTCCACCCTTTTTACTTGCTGGCCTTTTATCTTCTCTACTGTTATGTGTCTGAACCTTATGTGAAATACATCTTTATTTCCTTATCCGAAACATATCACTTTTCACATATTCCTTATTCATGTTCAACATTGTTCTCTCATCTCTTTGTCACTGCCTTCTTACCTGAGGAATATCTTCTTTCCTTACATACTCATCATTTCATCAAACCTTGGTTCCTTGGAATCTCGATCATTACTTGTCTACTACTTTATTTCTGTACTACTCCATCTTAACAACTTCTTTCCTGACTCTTTTACTTTGAACTATCTCTTACTTTTGTTTCATCCTTAAACTACATCTGATGGTCTTATGTTTTTTGTCTTCCTTTACTATACTTTGACTGATTTTTGGGAATATCTTGAAGTAACCTTGCGGATCCATTTCTACGATTGTTGTCCAACGATGGTTGGAAGGGTGAGAACTTATCCTGAGGTCTTTTAATTATGGTGATCTAAATACACATACTGCTCATCTATGAGCCTAGAACTCTCATGAATATATATATCTAATATATTTCCTTACACTAGGGTACTACTACTAAAAGTGTCTATTTTTGCCTTCTCCAACTTTACTTCTGATCATTTTCAACTATCATATGCACAACCTCTTTTGCAAAATCCTTCTAGATTTATGGTCTCTAAAACCTCTCTCGTGTTGTCTCTGCACTCCTTCCTATTTATTCTCTATTATTAAATCTTCTGAAGTCGTTACTTTCTCTCTCTTAACGCCGTTATCCTTTCTTTACCATTCTTCCTTAAGGAAACTTACTCTGCTATAAGGTTTCTTTCTTGGCTCAGATCCTTGAACTCCTTACACCTTTACTTTCCAGAAGACTCTATCAACTTTGATTGATTATGATATCTCATACTAAATATTTGGTTCAGGGGCTACTCTTTACCCTAGTCTTTTCTTCTCACTACCATGAGACTCTATATAAGTTGTACACCATATTCCTAAGAATTATTCTTCCTGGTTTTTTGTACTTCTAAGTCCTTACTTCTTTAAGGGCTCCTTAATTCATCAGTGGCTTCCAAAATTAGCTCAACTTACTGTGGCATCGTACTATTCTATCTCATGCTTTTTATCTATATTTCATTGGACTTATCAATTTGGTTGTCTAGCCATATCGCAATTTACCAAATCTATCAATTGCACTTCTTTACTGTTTCTTCTCTTTACTAGGTTATAAGTTGAGCATATTTATTCCATGAGGATCTACAAATATGCACTTCTACTTTACACTTAAGCTTGATGATGCTCTGGTTAGGTACCTATAGGTTTACTAAAATCGAGGTTTCTTAAAGAAGTGGTCATTGTTCGATCTGTAGGGACCTGATTGCCTACCCTATGTCATGCCCCTTACTATTCACATATCATGTTTCTTTGCTCTATGTCTTACTACTGAGGCTAGTGATGTTTCATTCTCTTAACTGCTTTCTTAGATCTTCGCTCTCTGTTTTTACTTTAAATCTCAACTTTGGCACTCTGTTCTATTGTCTTTACTGGTACCTTTGTCACTTTCTAAATATCTCAATCCTCTCAGGTCTTATTTTTTGTACTTCCACAGATTTTTTCTAACTTGGGCTGATCTGTAGGTTCTATTGCATTTGGTCTATCTTCCGAAGTCTTTCATTCCTTAATATGAACTCTCGTCAGGTTTCTTATGGTCATCTATATCTCTACTGGTAGGGACTAAGGCAAACATATTATGTCTTAAGGAGTTTTGATATCCTTGTTCTGGTTCTCTGTGTCCTGGTGGAGTCTGTTTCTTATGTAAGATAGGTATGAGCTAGCCTCCATCAGGGTAGCTTCCTTAACTGGCATCATAGGGTGAGAATCTGGGTAGGTCGGGGCCTTATTTATTGGATTCCTTGGTTAGAGCAATTAATCATTTTTCTGACGTCATTCATTTTATTTGCCTACGGGTCTGGGTTTGGGGAATCTAGAATCTCGGCCTTGTCACATCATCACCCATCTCTTAGAAGTCTCTATGATTGTTCATGATTTCTTGATTCTCCTGCCTTATGGTTATCCTTAGTTATCTAGAGAACTCGCTATCTACACGAGGTGTTCAAGAGCTATTGAATATATATGGAAAAATTTTTTGAGAAGGAAATGAATTTTGCTTGAGGAAAAGAAACTTTAGTTAGATCTATTCGGCATTTTACTCTTGTTTAGACTTGCTATACTATTCTTTACTATAAGTCATGTTATTATCCTTTATTATCTAACTCTATGTCTCTGATTCTTACTGCTATAGGTTTTGGCATTTTCTTATCTATCTGCTTCCATACCTCTATCTCCATTGCTTCTGATTGCTTAGATATCCTCATTCTATCTTTTACTTCTCTTTCTAACTTTTTCTTTCTCTTTCTATTTCCCTCGATGGGTACTCTTGGAACTTACTATCTCTTTTTGTCTCTTTATCTTCTCTTTGTCTCTGGCTATTGAAACATCTATACCTTCTTTCTTAATTTCTTATAGCTTTCCTATTCCATTCCCTTGGGTAACTTTTCTTATATTTTACTATCTGATTTCATAGCATTGTTTGTACTTTTGGTAATAGACTGAATAACTTCAAGAAGATTCTTAACTTGGATCTAGAGTGTAATTGTTCTCGCGAGGAATACTATTTGAATAGTTTAGGAAAGTTTACTTACCTGCCTATGGATCTTGAGGACGTACTCGAGGATCAGATATTAGAGAGGTAGTGCCTCGCATACGAATATCCCGGACATACTGTGTATATCAGACCCCATCACTCTACCTACTACAGTCACTGACTCCCTAGACCATGCTCTGATACCATCTTTGTAACATCCCCAATTCGGGAGATGTTACCGGCAGGGGATAGACCGTACTAACCCCATAAGCCTCTAGCTCTGATAACTAATATTTATTTACTAATACTCTTTTCTTTAATTAAATATATATATATATATATATAGTATATATGAGACTGTGTCCAAAATTTACAACTTAACATAAAAACTTAACTTCGATATATTTATACACAAAGAAACATGTTTGTACAATGACTATACATAACTCCAATACTAGTACGGGACTTTTACTTGACTCTGACTGACTCCAATTGGACTTTTACTCTTTGACTTGGACTGATGGGCTCCGAACCCTAGTGACCGCATCAATATCCGTTCTCCCATGCTCATCCTCTGAGAAAACATGCAAGAATAGAAAATTGGGAGTGAGGGAGGTTAGATCGCTGTACGATCTAAGTGAGTTGATGAAAAACTGAAAAACTGATATAAAAGCTTTTTGGTTCTAAAACCAAATTTCCAGAAATATCTTTATTTGTAAACTCTTTTATGAAAACTTTATCTGAAATCTCTTTTATAAAATTTTATCTTTCTGAAAACTAATTTATGAGAACTGTCTCTAAACTCTAATCTCTGAAAATTCTTTTTTCTGAAAATCTGATACCTTAAAAGTCTTTTTCTGAAAATCTGATGTCTAAATATTGGTCTGTATCTGAAAAACTTGACGTATGGGGGTGTTACGTATCAATGTCCCCTCATACGCCTATCTGGAGCTAGGAATGCAAAATTGTGACTTTGGGGCGTTACGTATCGCCGTCCCCCCAAAGCACGCCACTCATGTCTCTGAAATTGGTGGTCTTGGGGCGTTATATATCGCCATCCCCCAAGCAACTAAACGAGAGCCGGTAGTGCTGATCCATGCTACTATCTGACCTTGAAACTAGGGTCTAGGGGCGTTATGTATCGCCGTCCCCCTAGTCCTGAACTAGGATCTAGGGCATTACGTATCGCCGCCCCCAGTACTCTACATGTGCACATGTTCTCAATTTGTCAATTCCAAGCTGCATTAAGTTACATACTGGGGTGAGTTTTCCCCCATGCCCCGAAAACATAAAACTCATGCTGAAAACATCTTCTTTCTAAAGCATTTCTCAAAACATGTTAAATCATATAGAAAATAAAAACAAACTTGGCTAATGCCCTAATTGCAGAAAATATAAGTCTGATATTTAAAACTAATATAAAAAGAATAAACTTAAGGAAAAGAGTGTCCACTCACTGTTTTGGAGTTTCGCTGGTATTTCTTCACTTTGCTGGTGAAACCTGTGGTTCCTGCGATGATCTATCATCGATAATTTCGATTAGAAAATGAACAAGGAATAAATAGGTCGAAATGAGGCTCAATTTTCCCTATTCAAGTAAAGGCTATCACTCAGAAACATATCGTACATATATCATGATGAAATTAATATATACGGGTTGATACGAGACTTATAGGATAGCCCCTAACGCGTTCGGGTGATACTGGAATGACTTGAACTGATTTATGCCATTTGTTTGCCGCGCGTCGCGACGCAAGGTAGTGCGTGTTGCAACGCAACTTGTCTAGAGAGGTGCCTAAATTTTTGCCTTACGCGTCGCGACGCACGAACCCTTCATGTCGCGATGTGTCTTACACCAGAATTATTTCTGGGTAATTTTCCAGATCGCGTCGCGACGCGCATCGTTCTGTCCTTTTGCTTCTTCCCCTTCATTTTTTCTTCCTTTCTTCCTTCTCTTTTCCTCTCCCTCTTCTCCCTTTCTTCCTCTCCCTCTTTCTTCCATACGTTTCTTCTTTCTTCTTTCCAATTTTTGGTTTTGCAAATAGTATCCTTCTTTATAAAGTGGGACCCATTTGACAAATTTTTCATTATTTTAGTTTGAAAAAAATTTAGAACTTTAGAGAAAATTATGGAGATTTCTAGATGGGTCCGGATTCACTAATCATCCGAAATTTTGGGTTTGATTTTTGAATTGTTTCTACTCGAATTTGGAAAAATATTCAACGTGAAAGTTGTAGGTCTTGATCTCAGATTTCTGGTGATATATTACATTAAAATCGGAGTTCGTATGAGAAAGTTACGGCCCAATTACCATGGGCTGTCTGGAGTGGAACATTGTAAAGTTTCACATCGAAGTTTCGAAGAATTTATCGTTATCCATAAGGCCGTTCCATGAATATATATGCTCAGACATAATTTTATTTTGCGTACACTTGTCTCGCGATGTAACGATATTATAGTCAATAGTAGTAGAAATAACCGGTCATTACAGACCCCACCACTCCCAGATTATTTGTTTTACAGGTTTACCCGGAGGATGAGTTCAAGAGGATAGATATTGATGGCATTCACTAGGGTGTTGGGTCCAACAGATTGAGTACAAAGTTACAGTCCCGTCAGAGTCATAGCAGAGTTGGATGCACACACTAGTATTGTATAAGTTGTTGTAATAAACAAAAAGTGTCCAGTACAAAGTCGTAAAGAGAAGTACATTTGATTTACTGTTATAAGTATTAAATTACATTATATGTTGTTGAATTGGGCTATGTTCCCATGTATGAGATTACATTTGGGATAGAGCTATATGATGAATTATAGTCAGAAAAATAAAAGGCTCACGGGGATAGATCGGTCTATTCCCTGTCGGTAGCATCTCCTGGAGCGAGATGTTACAAAAACCTCAGATTGTAAGTTTAGTTACTACATATACTCAGAAACTCTTAATAAATATTCAATGATAAACAAAACATTAAAAAGTTAAAAGGAATAAGAAACTATGTTCAGATCTTCTGTCCTTCGCTCATTACTGTTGAGTTTTTGTGATGTGATCATTTGATGTGCTTTGTCTTCTCCCTCAAAAATCTCTTTTTGGAGGTTGTAAAATAAGTTATGAGACTCTCCTCAGGTTTTGGGATGAGTTGTTGCTTATATAAGAGGTTCGGAGGTGTTCCCTTTGTTGGTTTTAATCTAGGTCCCAAGATCATACAAGAAATGAAAATATTGTGTGAATACATCAACGGAGGTAGCGGAATACTCACATCGATCGGTTGAGTCGATTTGAAGACGAACAAAGCCCAAAAACCTCACTGTCTTGGCGCATGAACTACAGCAGTCCACTATCTTCAATTTCAGATTTTGAGCTGAGAAAACGGAGCTCCAAGCCTCGTCGAACGGATCCCGGCTCATGGGTGAACCTCCCTACCACCTTCGCAAGACTCGTAGTGTGCTAGCACTTGCGGTTTTTGCCACAAAAACCCAACTCTTGGCTTCCCTATTCACACCTATTATGGTTCAAAACCAGTGAGCATTTAAGCTTTTGGGCGTGAGAAGAAGAGAGCAAAATTGAGAGAGAAAGAAATGTGTTAAGTTATTACAAAAGTTGTAAATCATTTTGTTTATATATTTTCCAAAAATATTAAATGATTTACCAATTAATTTAACTTTCAAAAAGTCAAAGAAATTGAATGTAATAAGCTTGAGTGTTCCACACTCCAATATCAATGTCCATCAAGTCATTCAAGTTGTCAAGTCATATCACTCAAAGGGACAAGTGATTTGACGCTTGATGCGACTGATTGATTTGACGCTTGATGCGACTTGCGTTGCCGCACTCGAATTCAAAATACGATTGCGCTCGCAATCACACTCGGGCTCGGGTTCGCTAATTCTAAATTAACGATTTTTCCGTCGCGTCGTAATTAGATGATTACGCCTAGCGAATTCACTATTCACGTCGCTAACGAATTAATTCTAAATTAATTCGTTCACCCGAATTAAAATCTAATTTTAATTCCGCGTCGAAATCTACTTTCATTTAATATATCGAATATATTAATTTACCGATTAATTCCAAATTAATTGTTATCTCTCTCTAGACGATATTTTATCCTAGATAAAATATCTTCGTAATTAATCCTAGATTAATTTTCTCTCTCTTCTATATAATCCCAGATTATTCAAGAGTGCGAGTTGTGCGTCATCGGTGGATTATCGGGAAACGACCCATGAGATCCCCGGATAAGTTGGCAGTAAATACGGTCGTCGGAGTATCCGAATCACGTACGTACCAAGTACTACGTTCTACCGATTTACGAGACAAGGTCGACTCCTAGCAAAGTACCAAGTCTTCCCAATTCTCCGGACATATCCATCTAAGAATATTTAAGATCTATATCAAGCGTAGTATACCAAGTATTATGTATATCGGTCCAGTATCGGATAGTCACGTGCTAGGCTTGGGGCTGGATAAGAGTCTGCCCCGTACGAAGCACATGTCGGATGTCTGGTAACTAGTCTCTATAATCGGATATACATGACCTTGTCATAATATCCCGATGGCCGCGCAGCACTTAAGAGCACTAATACCGTATCCTGCGTGACATCATCTCCACTATGACTGGAGTGATGCTTCCGTCTTGACATCACATCCAATACACTACGATTCTCAATATACCCAGCATTGGCGTACACATAACCGGTTAGAGTCCTAGACGACCTCAACTAAAGTATATTGACTGTCGTAAGCATTAGCGATGTAAGTCTCAGGTTAAGACTATACACACCTACCTTGATTTCGGCCTCCCATAGACACATAGTCATAATACCAATGGGATTCCGAGGGGTCTATCCAGAGCGAAGCTGTTTCCCGTACCATCGGTGAAACACGACCTCCTATCGCACTTGCATAAGTATCCAATACTTATATATATGAGAACTATGCCGTTGTGCCCTCACATAATAGGGAGTCGATACCTTGTATCACTTCCTCAAAACGTAGTCGGTTGGTATACCTTCATAAGATTGACATCTTTATGAGGTTAGATCAGAAACCCATACCCTAGGTTGTTTTCTGACTCTATCCGATCTACGAGTGTCTTGTGTATTTGAAGATTAATGGTATAGATTCATCATAGATGAACTATTTGTGTTCCATTAAGGACTTCGTGCCTTGAACAGTATTACTCCGATTTTCATCGAGTATCACTATCCTCCCACTGACCACTGCATATCGGTATTCCTCTTAGGAAAACCGCATGGTGAGCAACAATCACGTTGTTCTCATGTGAGATTTATAAGTACTATACTTATGGTTTCCCTTAGGATAACCTATATTGGCACTTATCCAATTTGGGTCCTTAGTTTGGTATCATCCAAACGTTATGCCTGGCATACCCAAATTATCAGGAATGAGAAACCTCGTTTCTTCCCTGTTCATATCCTATATGACATCTGTCAAACAGATTTATATGGAACCTTATTCTAAATAAGTTGTTGCACTGTTAAAACTTATCCGTTGAAGGAAATGGTAGCTCAGAGCGACTAATGATTAGCCTTATCATGTCTAACATTATTCGGTTAATCCGTTCGGACACACCGTCTAACTAACGTGTCTCGGGAGGAGTCCTCATCTGAAAGAATACCATACTCTTTCATGTATGTACGAAACTTACTGCTTAAGTATTTTCCATTACGGTCTTACCGTGGCGGAATAATACTATAGCCGATCTGTTTATTTACTTCGTGTCGAAACTTCAAAAGTTTACGATCTGTGTTCTTCAAAAGAAACACATAACCATAACGTGATGCCACATCCGTTAAGGTCACGAAATATTCATGTTCACATCTAGCCTAGCTAGATATGGGCCCACTTACTTCACCATGAATAGGGCTAACAGATCGGTGGCCCTTTTACTATTACCAAGTAAATAGTATTTTACGTACTTTACCTAATAAACTAGATTCGCAGACCTTATTTGAATAGTCAAATCAGTCCTAGTACCCACTCTTCAAAAGTGTGGATATACGAGTCTCGTTTAATTGTGTCCTAGACAACAATGCCACAAATAAGTCTCTATTGATCAAATCAATTTGAGCTATTTATTTGTCATTTTTATATGTTTGAGATTTTATTATATTCAAAATATAAATTCTGTTATTTACATCTAATGTATTTATCTCAGTATCATCTTTATATAATAAAACACTTAGTGTTCTATAATATAAAGGTTTTATCCGCAACGGATTAAACACTGATATAGAGATAATGTCTCTAGTCAAACTAGTTACATTATAACAGTTCCTAATTTAAGTACATACCCAAAGGGTAGTTCCTAAACTTAGGTATCTACGGTCGAAACAACGACTTTCGTCTCGTTTCTGATTCACAGAGCAATCTCAGCTTGAAGTCAGTATCCTGCTCAAAGCAGATTCTGAACATCAATACATATATTTTATGTACCACACTAAGTATTTAAAATCTAATTTCAATACTAGTAGTGAACATAACTTTGACAAACATTTTTAAAGTCAGAGCCTTGCCCTTTCTTTAATTCCTTCGTGTCTGCCATATCCAAATAGTAGTCACTTTGGGATATGTCTATTATCTTTTCAATATTTCACAAACCTTTGGCCAAGCCTCGGGTTTCGGAATATCGAAACGATGTGCACCTTGTGCAACACGCCCAATTACAAACTTTGACTTTTCACCCCTAGAATAGTCAAATCAATTCTCTAAGAATTATTAATTGCAATTTAATACTTATAAATCTAAAGATAGATTTATGATAAGTATATTAATTAAGCACTAAAGTCATCATCACCTAAATCTTCCAAAGATTTTATGCTCTACTATTTGCTTAATTATGGGCTTAGATATAACAAGTTATTTTATCCAATAAAGTAACCTATTATTAATTCCCAATGAAAATTAAATCATTTAAAATATTTTAATCCCAGATTATATTTTAAATATCCAACTTTTCAATTTTATCTTGATTACAATAGTCCAACTATTTAATCAACGATTAGTGGTACTATATATATTATAATGATTATAATAGTCCAACTATATAATCAAATATAATCCAAATTAATTAACCTCAATTACATTGATTACTATAATCCAATTATAAAATCAACTGTAAACTGAAATTAATTAATTCAAATATATTGATTAATATAATCCAATTATATATAATCAAGTATAATACAGTCCAACTGTTTATTAAAACAACAATTTAAATATTAGTCCAACTAATACTTTTTAAAATATGACGAGTGATATTTGTTTGAGCGCGTATGGCGAGTAATTGAACGAATATTGCAAATTCAATTGTTGCCTCCCACTATTTTTCTTCGAGCCTCTAACCCTCTGTCGAGTACTCGGGAAACCGTGTTTCCTAGTGGGCTAGGATCCCGTTAAATATCAAACAATCTTGACTTTGGCCAACAAATTGTATGATAATTAACTAGGTAGATCTCTAAGATCAATTGGATCTAATCCAACTCCTAGATCCAGTAGGTGGACATCCAAGTCCTAAACATATATCTTATATATGCCTATATATCCAATATATACCCTGACCTTTTTCCTCTGAATCAACTAGGCCTTGGCTTTGGCACAACAAACCTAGTGATCCCAGTCAAGCGTGGACCCATTGACCATGGAAGCTTCGTAATCAATGTCGATGGACAAGAAGTGGTCTTGACTTTGGCCAACAAACCACAACTTGGACAAGACACCAATATGGAACAAAGCCTCGTGATTAAAACACATCTTCGACGGACAAGGGCTTGACTTTGGCCAACAACCCATGCCAATCTAGGATCTTGAGTAAGAATCACTCAATGGAAGGAAAAGACGCATGATATTTGATGAGGGCTTTTCGCGTGCAAATTGGCTACCAATTTCATTATCTTTGTTAAGGTCTCATCATCATACACCCTTAAACATGCATTCTAAATACATAATAAAGCGAGTATGAAATAAAATAATAATGATATGCGGATGGATACTTAACACATTGATCCTAGATCAAATCTCTCCCTTTCTCACTCAAGCTAGCACTTGTATTACTTCTACCCCTTACACTACACTTCTAAAGAAACCTCATTTACATTGAGGGGAATAGGTGAGAAGAGAATACAAAGAGAATAGAGGTGATAAGGCTGGACACGCAGGTCCAATTTAATAAATCGAATTTATTACAACAATTTCTAAAATTGCCCACCCATCTAATATCCATCCGATATACATTATTCATTCAACACAACCACGTATTCACACACATAAGCATGCTATCAATCAATCTAATCAAATTAATTAATCTGATAATTAAGTGATCATCCAATGTTCAAACAACGATTTGATTTTGTTCGAGTCAAAGTCGTTTTTGCGAATAAGTACTCAAAGTACGAATTCATGAATTAAATTAAACTACATTATTAAATCTACTTTAACATGTATTTAATACTAATTCAATATTCAATTCCAAATTAAATATTACATTTTATTAATAAACCTTTTACGATTTAAATTCCAAATTTAATCGTAACGCGTCTCAAAGACCGATTAACGTCCAACGTCAATTCAATTAAAGTCCAATGGGCTTTTAATTGATTTCTTAAGGCGTGGACTTTTGGTCAACTCGGATCAAACCGATAACCAAAGTCCAATCCGGGATTTACCCCATAAGCCCATAAATCAATCTTGGCCCATTAGACCCAATTGAACTTTAAAGGTTCATTAGTTGCATTTGGGCTTTATGGTTAAGGTTTTGGGCCCAATTGGATCCAATCCATTTAGCCTAAACCCAACTTGATAAAATCAAGCCCAATAGGCCCAATTACAACTTTAGAAGCCCAAATCCAATTTAAGGCCTCAAATAATTAAATTACATAAATCCAATTTAGCAATTTAATTACCAAAGTGTATTATATGATTAATCAACTAAATCAACATTTCCAAAACATCAAATTAGTCCAATTAATCATACTCAATTCATTATCATATGTCCAACACACAAAATGAAAAATCAAACCCATTTACATGCTTTATGCTCTCGGCCAAGGAAGGATTTTGTGTCCGATTTGGTTTCAATCAATCGAACCCACAATCGACATTAAATCAACATCCAATTTGATTTCATACACATCCAATGTCACAAAATCAAAAAATCCAAGACATTATAGGGCATAATGCATTCGGCCACTTTAAGGAAATTGGGGATTTTTGTTCAATTCAAAATTCAATCCAATTAATCTTAAATTAACATCATCCTATATGATTCCAATTCATCCAATGAATCAAAATAAAAAAATTCCAAATTTCCAAATAACCCTAAACTTTCGGCCAACACATATATTTGGGGAAAATTATTCCAAATCAATTCTCATGAAATTGATCCAATCAAACTTCAATTCAACATCATTTAAACATGCTTAATCAAACAATTTGACTAAATCATGCTCAAAATCAATTTACCCGAATTTTAACCCTAAAAGTTTCATGCTTGAACCTAAGGCTCTTGATGCCATTGTTGGTTTTAATCTAGGTCCCAAGATCATACAAGACATGAAAATATTGTGTGAATACATCAACGGAGGTAGCGGAATACTCACATCGATCGGTTGAGTTGATTTGAAGACGAACAAAGCCCAAAAACCTCACTGTCTTGGCGCATGAACTGCAGCAGTCCACTGTCTTCAATTTCAGATTTTGAGCTGAGAAAACGGAGCTCCAAGCCTCGTCGAACGGATCCCGGCTCATGGGTGAACCTCCCTACCACCTTCGCAAGACTCATAGTGTGCTAGCACTTGCGGTTTTTGCCACAAAAACCCAACTCTTGGCTTCCCTATTCACGCCTATTATGGTTCAAAACCAGTGAGCATTTAAGCTTTTGGGCGTGAGAAGAAGAGAGCAAAATTGAGAGAGAAAGAAATGTGTTAAGTTATTACAAAAGTTGTAAATCATTTTATTTATATATTTTCCAAAAATATTAAATGATTTACCAATTAATTTAACTTTCAAAAAGTCAAAGAAATTGAATATAATAAGCTTGAGTGTTCCACACTCCAATATCAATGTCCATCAAGTCATTCAAGCTGTCAAGTCATATCACTCAAAGTGACAAGTGATTTGACGCTTGATGCGACTGATTGATTTGACGCTTGATGCGACTTGCGTTGCCATACTCGAATTCGAAATACGAATGCGCTCGCAATCACACTCGGGCTCGGGTTCGCTAATTCTAAATTAACGATTTTTCCGTCGCGTCGTAATTAGATGATTATGCCTAGCGAATTCATTATTCACGTCGCTAACGAATTAATTCTAAATTAATTCGTTCGCCCGAATTAAAATCTAATTTTAATTCCGCGTCGAAATCTAATTTCATTTAATATATCGAATATATTAATTTACCGATTAATTCCAAATTAATCGTTATCTCTCTCTAGACGATATTTTATCCTAGATAAAATATCTCCGTAATTAATCCTAGATTAATTTTCTCTCTCTTCTATATAATCCCAGATTATTCAAGAGTGCGAGTTGTGCATCATCGGTGGATTATCGGGAAGCGACCCATGAGATTTCCGGATAAGTTGGCAGTAAATACGGTCGTCGGAGTATCTGAATCACGTCCGTACCAAGTACTACGTTCTACCGATTTACGAGACAAGGTCGACTCCTAGCAAAGTACCAAGTCTTCCCAATTCTCCGGACATATCCATCTAAGAATATTTCAGATTTATATCAAGCGTAGTCTACCAAGTATTATGTATATCGGTCCAGTATCGGATAGTCACGTGCTAGGCCTGGGGCTAGATAAGTGTCTGCCCCGTAGGAAGCACATGTCGGATGTCTGGTAACTAGTCTCTATAATCGGATATACATGACCTTGTCATAATATCCCGATGGCCGCGCAGCACTTAAGAGCACTAATACCGTATCCTGCTTGACATCATCTCCACTATGACTGGAGTGATACTTCCGTCTTGACATCACATCCAATACACTACGATTCTCAATATACCCAACATTGGTGTACACAGAACCGGTTAGAGTCCTAGACGACCTCAACTAAAGTATATTGATTGTCGTAAGCATTAGCGATGTAAGTCTCAGGTTAAGACTATACACACCTACCTTGATTTCGGCCCACCATAGACACATAGTCATAATACCAATGGGATTCCGAGGGGTCTATCCAGAGCGAAGCTGTTTCTCGTACCATCGGTGAAACACGACCTCCTATCGCACTTGCATAAGTATCCAATACTTATATATATATGAGAACTATGTCGTTGTGCCCTCACAACGCACACAAGTGCAATACTAGCCTATTCCGCATTATCGATGTCCAGTCTCGATAATACTCCGGCTAGGGATATTTAATGATTAATCCTTCGTGGACTGATACTATCTCATATCATTCTCAATCCAGGAACTAATCATAGGGACCTCTCTTCATTTATATATCTAAGGTGATCTAATCACAAATGATGAGAGTGCAATTTCCTTGTCACATAGTTAATTTGTACAACAACACTATGATCTGTACAAATAGTGACGCTATGGGTCATATTATCCAACACCCTTATTAAAAATTGAGTATGGACAAGTCTAGATACGCACCAGCATCGTAACGCATGTGATTGGCGTCGCGACTCACACTTTTATCTTCACCGGCGCATCACGACGGGCCACACAGCCAACATTCTGCCAAAATTTCATGCATATGTATTGGGTTTCTACTATAGTCCCGGGATCGATTTCAAGCAATGAAACACATGTGAATACATCAAGAAATATGGCGTAAAGATATTTACATTGATCGGCTTGCGATGCGATGAACGCAAATCCTTAGCTCCTCCTTGGAAGCTCACGGCAGTGGGCTGCTCTTTATGTTCTCCAAATTCGGCCATGGTGATCCTTGAAGCTCCAAGCTTTGTGTGTAGATTCCATGCTCACAAGTGAGTTCCTTATCACCTTGGATGACCCTTTATGTGCTAGCAATGGAAAGATTTTCCACAAATCTTCCAATTTTCTTCTTGTTATTTTCGGCCTAGCCAAGAAATGGAGAAGAAAATAGCTTCAAAGCCGAGAGAGGGAGATGAGGGAAAAAAGGTATCCCAAAAACGTGAGTGGTATCAAGAGAGAGAAAGAAAAATGTGTTATATATTTGGTTTTGATTTTCCAAAAATCAAATACCAAAAAAACTTCCAAATTTCCAAAAGTCAAAGGCATTTAAGCCTTCAACCACCACCATCACTATTCACATCAAAAGTGACATGTTGTCAATCACTCAAAGTGACTAGACATCACATCAATCAAAGTGACTAATGATTTGACGCTTGATGTGACTTTATGGGCCGCACTTGAATTCGAAATGCGAGTGCGCCCGCAAACACTCCTGGGCTCGGGTTCGCTAATTCCGAATTAACGAATTTTCTGTTGCGACGTAATTAAATAATTATGCCTAGCAAAATTACTATTCACGTCGCTAACGAATTAATTCTAAATTAACTCTTTTGCCCGAATTAAAATCCAATTTTAATTCCGCATCGAAATCCAATTTCGTTTAATATATCGAATATATTAATTTTATCGATTAATTCCAAATTAATCGTTCTCTCTCATTAAATAATATTTTATCCCAGATAAAATATCTCCGTAATTAATCCCAGATTAATTTTCTCTCTCTTATAATTAATCCCAGATTAATAAAGTGTGAGTCATACGTCATCGGTGAATCTTCGGGAAGCGACCCATGAGATCCCCAGATATGTTGGCAGTAAATCCGGTCGTCGGACTATCCGAACACGTACGTACCTAGTACAACGTTTTTACCGATTTACAAGACATGGTTGGCTTCTAGCAAAGCATCGTGCCTACCCAATTCTCCAGAAATATTCTTACTGGAATATGTGATCTATATCAGGCGTAGTATACGTAGTATCGCGTATTTCGATCCAGCATCAGATGTCACGTGCAAGGCCTGGCGCTGGAAATGTGTCTGCCCCGTACGAAGCACACATCGGATCTCTGGTAACTAGTCTCTATAATCAGATAAACATGACCTAGTCATAATATCCCGATAGCTGCAACATATAAGAGCACCGGTTCCGTATCCTACGTGATCATCATCTCCACTATGACTGGAGTGATACTTCCATCTCGACATCACACCCAATACACTACGATTCTCAATATACCCAGAAGAGGCGTACACAGAACCTGTTAAAGCCCTGGACGACTAAAACCAAAGTATATTGATTGTCGCAAGTATTAGCGGTGCAAGTCTCAGGTTAAGACCAAATACACCTACCCTGATTCGGACTTCCATAGACACATAGTCATACTACCAATGGAATTTAGAGGGGTCTATCCAGAGCGAAGCTGTTTCCGTACCATCGGCAAACACAACCTCCTATCACACTTGCATAAGTATCCAATACTTAAATATATGAGAACTATGCCGTTATGCTCCCACAACGCGCACAAGTGCAATACTAGTCTATTCCGCATTATCGATGTCCAATCTCGATAATACTCCGACTAGGGATATTTAATGATTAAACCTTTATGGATTGATACTGTCTCATATCATCTCAATCTGGAACTAATCATATGGACCTTTTATCATTTATATATCTTGGTAATCTAATTACAAATGATAAAAGAGCAATTTCCTTTGTCACATAGTTAATTTGTACAACAACACCATGATCTGTACAAATAGTGATATTATGGGCCATAACTGTCCAACAATCTGTGCATCTCAACAAGCAGTACAGTGTCGGGACGCGTATTTTGACTCTGAATTTGCCTAATTTGCTCTGTATTTTGCCACTTTCATCCCTATTTGATTCCATTGAGTCTCGATATAATTTTTACCTGTAAAATGAACACAAAATACATCAATGTACTCATAAAACTCGAGATAACATATAAAATATCAAACTAGATGGGCGAGAAATATATGTATATTGGTCACTTATTAGAAAACTCATGTCTCCCGGCGACTAGTGCACCTTTCAGGGCTCGCTTTGGTCGTCTTCACAACATTAATGACAATATTTCTGCCAGATGATTATCATTTTGTTCTTTTATTGCTGCAAGGCTCGATTACCTGGGGATAATATAATCCCTAGTGATCATTAGCATGATTTCTTTGTAAATTTGAAATGTAATGTAACAGAAATAATTGAAGTTAAAGATTTGAACACTAACCATTATCAAACGAACCAAAAAGGATAGTTAAAGGCCTTGACAGCTACATACACCGCTCCAAAAATTCTTGCAAACTTATCATGGCATCGCGACCACAGTCAACTGCACATGGCAATGTAAAAGCTTGTTAGAAGAAAACTCATTATTTTCGTTTTCTTCTTTTTTTTGTCTAATTTAATTTAGATACGACTAAAATGGTTTGGACATGTCCAACATTAACCTTTAAATGCTCTGATGAGAAAATAACAGCTAATGGAGTTATCAAATGTCAAGCGAGGTTGGGGAAGACCTAAGTTGACATGAGTAAAAACCATAAAAATATATCTAGATTTTACAAAACTTAATGAAAACTAATTTCGGGTAGAATAACATGGTTTCAAAAAATCTATGTTGCCATAAAAATAAAAAGATTTTAATTGGTTTGTAATTTAATCTAAACATAAAATTCTCAACAAGTTAAAATAAAAATAATGCAACTCTTGTTCATGTAACACCCTAGTCGAACCGGTCATACTCGGTATAGTGAATCATTATGCATAACACCTTAAAATTCATAAAATATTATAAAAAAAATTAGGTTTCACATCTTAGGAAAATTTTCAGTTTCAACATTCTATTTTAGCTTAAGAGTCAACTAGTTAGTTTTAGTAATTTGGCCAAAAATTTCTCAAACAATCTCCGATTTTCATGAATATTATACCTTTGAAAATCTTAGAAGGAGACCCACAACTTCTGTATTGAATATTTTCCAAACTTTAGAACATAAATAAGTCAAAATTTTAGTTCAATATCAAGTGAATAGTAACATACGTTTTTGTGACATTAAAAGAGACATGTGCACTATTCATAATCCCCTAAAACACTATTCACTCATCCAAAAAAAATACTAGAAGAAACGATCTTGAGAGGAGCTTCTCTTTCATGCCATTCTTTCTTCTTAAAAGGCTTCCTTTTTTTCATGCCAAAAGTGATAGATTCAAGATTCATTCCAAGCATATAAGTCTATATAATCCTTTTCTTCTCTAATTTTTGGTTTGGGCATGTATTTTTTGGCCATATTTTCGAAATGCGTATGAACCCTAGTTTCCAAATTTGTGCATTTGTGCTTGAGATAAGTTGATAACATGTGTAACCATGCACTTTCATGTAAAAATAGGAATGTATTAGGTTTGTTTATTAAAATGTCCAATTTTCCCCAATTTACAGGGGACTGGCTGAAGGTGATAATGGAAGTGGGGTTGTTATTTTGATTGTGTTTTGATAAAAATGAAAATGTTTAGAGATGGATTCTTTAGTTTGGAGTTGAAAGCTCCCAATGTGGTGTAATCAAGCCATTGGCCGAATCATGTTATAGGTGTGGGGGTTGATTTTTGTGGTTTTTAAATAACAAAAAATAATTATGGATAATGATTGTGTTGAAGAAACCTTGAGATGTATTTAATCACCCATTGGCAGAATGTGTAGGCTAAGTAAAGGATTGAATGTTTAGTTCAGTCATGTATGAATGTTGTTACTGATCTAGCTTGTTATATGTTGAATAATTTTATGATGATGGAGGATGATGATTTTCGGCCAAGCTATGTAGAGAGGAGAGGGCATTTTTTATATGTGTTATGAAGTCTTGAATGATGTTGTTAAGAAATAGACATGTAAAGTGGGAGTGGAGATAACTAAGATTGTGTAAATGATGAAGTTTTGGCATTTCATGCACCAAGTGTTCGACGAAATGCCAAGCTCATATCAAATTACGAAATTAAGCATGATTTGTATGTTATAAAGAGCTTTTATAATAATGGAAATTCTGTTGAGGATTGTTGGATTAAATATTTTAAATTAGACAGTGAAAAAATGAAGATGGATAACGAAGTCAGTTTTTATCCCTTTCCAGACAGGTTGTGTTTGGTCGCTTATAACTTGAGTTATATATGTTCGATTGATGAAACATAACATTCTACGTAAACTAGACACATAAAAGAGTAATATATCCAAAATTTAGAATTTTTAAACATAAGATGATGCTGAAATGAATTTTTGAAGTTGGGCGACTTGCTGTCATTGCACCCAGTTTTTCAGCTTGAAGTTGAACAACCCCTGAACTTTTGACTATAACCTAAGTTTCTGAAATTGAAATTGATATCCGTAAAAACCAACATAATATAGATACATTAAAATCCGTTATATTAAAATTTCAGACACAGATTCATTCCCAATTAGTTATAGTTAATTTTCAAAATTAGGCATTGAGCAGTGAATTCTTAGTGACTAATAGAATCTAAATTCCCGCTCCCACACTTGTGTAACTCCAAACCTTAGCCCGTAAAAAATTAGTAGACCACACTTATAAGTTAGTAACTCAAGGAAGTCAAATATTCATGCATTGCATGTTTATTTATTGATCGGAAGCATATCTAACAACTTATGTTCTAACAAAGTTTATTGATTATAGATTATAGGCAGGAACCGCGACTTTCTTCGACACCGTGAAGTAGTGCCAGTCAGTTTCAAAATTTGTGAGTGGGTATTTTATTTTCATAATATTTTGTTGATTTTATAAATTTAAATGATTTTATTTATGTTTATGTTAGACTTTGAGATGAGACCAAGTTGTCAAAATATTTTGATGAGTTAAAAAAAAATATTGGACCATTTGAGAAACGTTATTATGCTTTTGATATTTTGAGATGAGCTCTTTTATATTTTCTTTATGGACTGGGGGAAAAACCCAATCTCAGAGATTTTGGAATTAATAGATTATAGAACTGATGGATACAGCAGACATATGCACATGTAGTTTTAGGACTAGGGGGACGGTACTATATGACGCCCCTAGATCCTAGTTTCTGGGCCATGATGAAAGCATTGATTAACATTCTTGTCTCTAGTTCAGTGACTTTGGGGACGACGATACATAACTCTCCCAAGGCACTAGTTAGGCGTGTGGGGGGATGACGATACGTAACGCCCCCATACGTTAGTTGTTTTCCAGATGAGATTTTTGGAAATGACTTTTTTATGAAAGAGTTTCAGAAAGAATTAGTTTTATGAGAGATTTCAGGGTTTTATAAAAAGAAAGAAGTTTCTTGAAAAGTTTTGCATAAATAGATTTGTTTCAGACAAAAAGAGTTCTTAGAGAAGATTAGTTTTTCTTGTAAAATAAGATGATTTCAGTTTTGGGAAAAAAATTTCATTAAGCATTTTAGTTCCTATTTTAAACTATCCACTCACTAAGTCATTCAAATGATCTAACCCCTAAGTGTTTTCTGTTTTGTAGGTCTAATTAGAGGACAAGCTCTTAAGGATGAATGCTGATGGCAGTCACTAAGGTTATTGAGTCCATATGGCAGTTAAGTCCGAGGTATATGGATCGGTTAAAATCAAGGTTGTAAGAGTTAAAGTACAAGTCATGTGTTAGTTGCTTGAGAGTCATTATGTAACGTTGTCAGAGTCAAAGTTACCAGAGTTTAATGTGGCTAGCATAGAGTTGTAAGGAGCAATGGTTGTTTAATTAATTTAAGTTTGGCATGTAGCCCTCCAATGTAAGTGTGTGATTTGTGATTTTCAAATAATAAGAAAAGCAGTAGAGTTCAATTAGTCAGTCAGTTAGTTAGATTCTTAGGGTGATAGGATAACTTATCGTCTACCGATAGCATCCCCGATAGAGGGATGTTATAGTTCAAATATAATCATCTAATAGAACTAAAACTCATATCACAATAGTCAAGACGTATAATAAAAGCACACATACACAAGGCCTTATAGCCTATCTTGACATCATCCGACACTGATGACTGGGCCTGACTCTGAACTGACGCCCAAGGTGTGTAATGAATGTCGTTGGGTCTCGTCTCCTCTAAGCAATGCCTGAACCTGTGGCCTACAAAACAAGTGGAAAGTGGGGTGGTTCAGATCTTTTGAAAGACCTAGTGAGTGAATATTGGAGGGCTAATAAAATAATCTTAAGTGAAATACAAGATTAAATTGAAACATAGTATAAGAGAGTATTAAAGTACTGAATCACGACAATATAAATAATAAGCTGGGAATCCAAGGTGGTAATTTAAATCTGGTTACATGACATAAAGATTTGGAACCTAATCTAACTGATAACTAGATACATGGTTGAACCTAGCTTTACTATTCTAAGTCATTGCCCTGAACATGACCTGGAGCTGTCATACACTAAATAATATGCTTTCTGTCATGGCTTAAATGTTGTACTGAGTTGCCTAAACTGAGAACTAACTATTTACATCTTAGTTTGTTATGTAGACTGAAATGATGTGATCTGACCTGAAATTATATGAACTGAACCTGAATTGCATAAACCACATATGCCTAACTGATTTGTAAATATATAAGCTGAATCTGAACACTAACTAACATACATGCGTTATTTCTAATTACCTAACTGAGGGTGCATGATTTAACTTGGATATCTAACCTGAACATATATATGTTTTGAATGTCTAAGCTAGATAGGCTGAAACTGTGCCTAGCTACTTTTACTGGAATACAGGTCTAACTACCTGAAATGGGAATTGATGGACCTAAAAATTGAACCAGACATGTATGGACTGATCTGATTATCTGAATATTTAACTTAATGCAGAATTTACACTTATCTATCTAAAGTAGAGATTCATGAGTTAATATGTTGGTCCAAATCTGAATAACCTAAATCTACATTCTACATTAGCTAGACAATACTATCGGGAAACATGACATTCAAATCTGAAGTTGTAATGTAACATGACATGGATGCATTACTTTTAATAATGTATTTAATTATGAAAGCATGAAATTTATATCAGAAAATCAGTATTAAAATCAACAGTACTGTAAAACTACTTCTCAACTCATAAAAATACAAACTTGGTTCATTCTCAAAAATCTATGTGGAAAACTTGCTATAAAAATCTGAAATCTCATGTAACTGGAGAATCTATAGAAAACCTGATGTATGGAGGAGTTACGTATCATCGTACCCCCATACGCCTAAACTAGTGCCTTGAGGCTTTATGTATCGTTATCCCCAAATTCATTGAACTAGAGTGAGGAGCACCAATCAATGCTATCATCCTAACCTTGAAACTATGATCTAGGGGCGTCATATAGCACCGTCCCCTAGTCTTGAAACTACATGTGCACATGGGGCTGTATCTGGTAGAAAACCTGACACATGGAGGCGTTATGTTCACCGTCCCCCTAGACAAGAGGCGTTATGTCAGTAAACTACATGTGCACATGGGTGCTGTATCTGGTAGAAAACCTGACGCATGGAGGCGTTATGTTCACCGTCCCCCCACCGACCATACCTAGACATGATGAGATCAATGTTTAGGTATAATACACTACCTAGTTCATTATGAGGGTATGCATTGCAAAATGCAATGTATATCCTGAATGAAGTTCATTCTAAGTCAGTTCCTAAGACTCCCTTAGAGTTGTGGAATGGTCGTAAAGCTAATTTGCGATCTTTTCGTATATGGGGGTGTCCAGCACATGTGCTGAAGAACAATACTACAAATTTGGCCATTAGCATTTCCACTTGAGTGTGTTTGCCATTACAAGATAGCATTAGTGGCTTGATTGAAAGAATATAATCTCTACCATTTCCATTGAAAGAATATAATCTCTACCATTTCCACTCAAATGTTGGATAAAGAAGACTAAGGCAGAATTCACCATTCACACAAGTTTATGAGAGAGTTAGCGAGAAAAGAAAATCCATAAATTTTTCTTAAATGTTAAGAAAAAATAAATTTTCTCAAGTGTTGAGAATAAAAAGAAAATAAGAGTTAGTTAGATCTTCATCTACTTCATTCAATCTTTCTATAAGCCAAAAGATATTGTGACAATATACTTCTCTAAATAGTTTAGAGATGTTTCTTTGTGAGTGAAGCCCACACTTCGGTTTGTTGGATTGGAGTCAAAGTTCGGAAGATCGGGTGGTTGATCCTGTTGGGTTTTCTAGGTCAAACCAAGATCAATTAAGCAATTAAACATGTGAATACAACAAAGTAAGAATGCGGAAAATACTCACTTTGATCGGATTTTGGATGCATTGAACACAAAAATTTTCCTCCATGGAATTCGGCCAAGCTCCTTGTGTTGATCTTCAAGCTCCAAGCTTTGAGTGTTGATTTCAAGCTCAAGGATTGGTTTCCCTATCACCTTTGAATGACTCCTTGTGTGTGCTAGCACTCATCAGTTTTTAATCAAAGAGAATGAACCCTAGGTTCACGCCCAACTTGAGAGAAAAAAAAAGGCCATTCGGCCATAGAGAGAAAGAGAGAGAGAATGAAAAATTATGTGTTGTGTTTTTTATTTCCAAAATCAAATACCATTTACCAAATTTCCAGAAAGTTGGTACAAGTCAAGCTTGTGTAAAAAAAAAGCAATCTCCAACAACTTACATCAACCAAAAAGTTAGATAAAGTTGACTAGTGATGTGACATGTGGGCTCCACTTGATTCAAAATCCGAGTGGGCTCGCAACACATCCCGGGCTCGGATTCACTAATTCCAAATTAACGAATTTTCTGTTGTGACGTAATTAAATCAAATTTAATTAAATAATTATGCCTAGCAAAATTACTATTCACGTCGCTAGTGAATTAATTCTAAATTAACTCGTTCGCCCGTATTAAAATCTAATTTTAATTCCGTTATGAAATCTAATTTCATATAATATATCGAATATATTATTTTATCGATTAATTCCAAATTAATGGTTCTCTCTCTTTAATAGTATTTTATCCCAGATAAAATTTCTCCGCAATTAATCCTAGATTAATTTTCTCTCTCTACTAATTAATCCCAGATTAATTATGTTCGAGTCATACGTCATCGGTGAATCTTTGGGAAACGACCCATGAGATCCCTGTATATGTTGGCAGTAAATCCGGTCGTCGGACTATCCGAACACATACGTACCTCGTACTACGTTTTTACAGATTTACGAGACATGGTTGGCTTCTAGCAAAGCACTGTGCCTACCCAATTCTCCAGAAATATTCTTAAAGGAATATATAATCTATGTCAGGCGTAGTATACATAGTATTGCGTATTGCGATCCAGTATCGGATGTCACATGCAAGGCCTGGGGCTGGAATTATGTCTGCCTCGTACGAAACACATATCGGATCTCTGGTAAGTAGTCTCTATAATCGGATAAACATGACCTAGTCATATTATCCCGATAGCTGCAGCATTAAAGAGTACTAGTTTCGTATCCTGCGTGATCATCATCTTCATATGACTGAAGTGATACTTCCATCTTGACATCACACCCAATACACTACGATTCTCAATATACCCAAAAGAGGCGTACACAGAACTTGTTAAAGCCCCGGACGACCAAAACCAAAGTATATTGATTGTCGCAAGTATTAGCGATGCAAGTCTCAGGTTAAGACCAAATACACCTACCCTAATTCGGACTTCCATAGACACATAGTCATACTACCAATGGAATTCCGAGGGGTCTATCCAGAGCGAAACTGTTTCCATACCATCAGCAAACACAACCTCCTATCACACTTGCATAAGTATTCAATACTTAAATATATGAGAACTATGCCGTTATGCTCCCACAACGCGCACAAGTGCAATACTAGTCTATTCCGCATTATCGATGTCCAATCTCGATAATACTACGACTAGAGATATTTTAATGATTAAACCTTAGTGGATTAATAATTTCTCATATCTTATTAATCCGGAACTAATCATATGGACTTTTTTCATTTATATATCCCGGTAATCCAATTACAAATGATAAAAGAGCAATTTCCTTTGTCATATAGTTAATTTGTACAACAACACCATGTTCTGTACAAATAGTGATGTTATGGGTCATAATTGTCCAACAATCTCCCACTTGGCCTATAGCCAATCACTCAAGTGTCCTACACTTGAACTATGTACGGGTCGCTCAAACTTCTGCTGAGAAATAGCTTTCATCAGTGGATTTGCAAGGTTATCATCTGATGCGATTTATTAGATCATCACATCGCCACGATGTATGATCTTACGAATCAGATGAAATAATGGAAGTATATATTTGGATCTTTGATGAGACCATTACTTCTTTACCCTGTGTTGTAGCCTAGCTCAGCCACTAACAGAACTACACTTAATCTAATTAGGATTATTATAGATCCAAATCGCTTCTATTGCTGCCTCAATTGCAGCAATATTCCACTTTTTATTGTTTATTCAGCAACAGTATCTTGTTTGGAAGATTTCCAGCTCACTGTTTCGTTATTCAAACTATATAGTAACCTTATTACGACTTATAGTCGTTTTTGTCGGTTTGGAAACTTGCAGCAGTGAACTCAGTCACTTCAAGTTCTCATTCTCCATAGCTTAAGAAAGCATCATTAGTTCATCTAAGATAATTAATGATGTTCTTAACATTAATCCAGTGACTATCACTTGGATTGGACCGATTGTGACTCCATATGCTCAAAGCCTATGAGACACCAGGTCACATATATCTTTTCAATATACGAGTTCTCGGAGAGTGCCAATAACTTTTAGATCTATCCTAGTAGATCCTTATTCCTAGAATAAAGGTTGTCTCTCATAAGTAATCTACGGAGAATTTTCATGAAAGCCAAGCTTTCACCGATTGTATTATGTTAATATCATTTCCAAGAAATGATATCTCATCATTATGTAGGACTATCACTGTCAGTGCACTCCCACTAACCTCCTTATATACACAAGAATCATTTTCATTTTGAATTAAATCATTTACCATTATGATTACATCAAAATGCTGGTTTCAAGAACGCAATGTTTGCTTCAATCCATAAATGGATCAAATTAACTTGCAAACATTGTTTTCTTGTTTTGTGTGACAAAACTGTCAGGATTTTGTAAATATCCTCCAAAAGGTTTTCGTTTAAGGAAAGCGATTTTGACGTTCAGCTGCTATATTTCATAAATGAAACATGCAGCATTAGCATGCATTATCCAAATGAATTTTAATCAAGGCAACAGGTAAAAGGTTTCGTCGTAATCAACACAATGTTGATAACGATACCTTTTCGCTACAAGCCTAGCTTTATACGTTGGTATGTTACCATCCATGTTTGTCTTCCTTGAAGACTCATATAGTACCAATAGGCACAATGCATTCCGGTACATCAACCAGTGTCTAACTTGGTTGGTATACATGGAATCCATTTCGGACATCATGGCACTTTGCCATAATAGGGAGTCGATACCTTGTATCACTTCCTCATACGTAGCCAGTTTGTGTTCCTCAATAAGATTGACATCTTTACGAGGTGAGATCAGAAACCCATACCTCCCAGGTTATTTTCTGACTCTCTCCGACTTGCGCGGTTCTTGTGTATTCGAAGTTTGTGGTACAATTTCATCCCTGATGAACTATTTGTGTTCCGTTAAGGAATCGGTGCCTGGAACATTATTACTCTGATTTTCATCGAGTTTTACTTTCCTCCAACTTACCACTGCATATAGGTATTCCTCTTAGGGAAACCGCATAGCGAGCAACAATTACATTGTTCTCATGTGAGTTGTATAAGTACTATATTTTGGTTACCCTAGGATAACCTACAATTTAGGCACTTATCCGATTTGGGTTTTAGTTTGTTATTATCCAAACATATGCCCAGCACTCCCAAATCTCCAGGAATGAGAAAACTAAGTTTCTTTCCTGTTCATATCTAATATGAAGTCTGTCAAACAGATTTTTATGGAACCTTATTCAAAATAAGTTTTGCACTGCTTAATGCGTATCCCTAGAAGGAAAATGGTATCTCAGATTGACTCATAATTAACCTTATCATGTCCAACAAAATTCGGTTTCTCCGTTTGGACACACCGCTCAATTGAGGTGTTCCGGGAGGAGTCCAATGTGAAAGAATACTATACTCTTTCAGGTAATCGAGAAACTTATTGCTTAAGTATTTTCCATCACAGTCCAATCGTGATGTTTTAATACTCTTGCCGATTTTTTTGTCTACTTCGTGTCAAAACTCTTTGAATTTATCAAAAGTTTTTGATTCGTGTTTCAAAAGAAACAGATAACCATAACGCGATACCACATCCGTAAAGGTTATGGAGTATTCATATCCACCTCTAGCCTAGTTAGACATGGGCCCACTTACGTCACTATGAACAAGGGCTAACAGATCAGTGGCACTTGTCCTTTTACCAAGTAAAAGGTGTTTTAGGCACTTTGCCTATTAAACTAGATTCGTAGACATTATTTGAATTAGAATCAAATCCGTCCTAGTATCCACTCTTCAAAAGTGTGGATATACGAGTCTTGTTAATGTGTCCTTGTTGGAATTGTCTAAGCATCCCAAGATCATTTAACAAGCATGAAACAACATGTGAATACATTCAAGGAGTTGTAGAATACTCACAATGATCGGTTGAGACGATGCGGTGAAGACAAAAATCATTTCCTGCCCTCCAACAGCTCACGACAGTGACTGGTTTTCCTCCTCCAAGAATCGGCCATGGGTGGTCCTCCATGCAAGCTCCGAGCTTGTGTTGATTTCTTGCTCATGAAGTGAGTTCCCTATCACCTTTGTATGTTTCCTAGAGTGTGCTAGCACCTTGATTTTGCAACAAAATCATCATTTGCTTCCTCTATGGCTCACGGTTTTGGCAAACCAGTGAAGAAGAACAAGAACAGCCAAAAGGGCGTGAGAGAGAGAGATGGAGAAGAAAGAGAGAGAGTGTTATTTGTGTAATTGATTTTTAAAAACATATACACAATTTTGGCTTTCAAAAGTCAAACAATTAAAGCTATAAATGCCAACCACTACATCAATCAATCAATTGTCACATCACTCAAAGTGACATGATTTGACGCTTGATGCAACTAGTGATTTGACGCATGATTTAACTTGCGTGCTGCACTCGAATTCAAAATGCGAATGCGCTCGCAAACAATCCCGGGCTCGGGTTCGCTAATTCCAAATTAATGAATTTTCTGTTGCGACGTAATTAAATGATTATGCCTAGCGAAATCACTATTCACGTCGGTAACGAATTAATTCTAAATTAACTCGTTCGCCCGAATTAAAATCTAATTTTAATTCCACGTCGAAATCCAATTTCGTATAATATATCAAATATATTATTTTATCGATTAAGTCCAAATTAATCGTTATCTCTCTTTAATTGATATTTTATCCGAGATAAAATATCTCTGCAATTAATCTCAGCTTAATTTTCTCTCTCATGTAATTAATCCCATATTAATAAAAGTGCGAGTCATACGTCATCGGTGAATCTTCGGGAAGCGACCCATGAGATCCCCGGATATGTTGGCAGTAAATTCGGTCATCGGACTATCCGAACATGTAAGTACCTCGTACTACGTTTATACCGATTTACAAGACAAGATTGGCTTCTAGCAAAGCGCCATGTCTAGCCAATTCTCCAGAAATATCCTTATAGGAATATAAGGATCTATATCAGGCTTAATATAAGTAGTATTGCGTATTTCGATCCAGTATCGGATGATCACGTGCTAGGCCTGGGGCTGGAATTGTGTCTGCCTTATACGAAACACATATCAGATGTCTGGTAACTAGTCTCTATAATCAGATATACATGACCTAGTCAGAATATCCCGATAGCTGCATCATTTAAGAGAACTAGTCTCGTATCCTACGTGACCATCATCTCCATATGACTGGAGTGATACTTCCGTCTTGACATCACACCCAACACACTACGATTCTCAATATACCCAGAAGAGGCGTACAAAGAAACCGGTTAAAGCCCTAGACGACCAAAACCAAAGTATATTAAGTGTCACAAGTATTAGCGGTGCAAGCCTCAGGTTAAGACTAAATACACCTACCCTGATTTCGGACTTCCATAGACACATAGTCATACTACCAATGGAATTCCGAGGGGGTCTATCCAGAGCGAAGCTGTTTCCCGTACCATCGGTAAAACACAAACTCCTATTACACTTGCATGAGTATCATATACCCAAATATATGAGAACTATGCCGTTTGTGCCCTCACAACGCGCACAAGTGTAATACTAGTCTTTTACGCATTTATCGATGTCTTATCTCGATAATACTCTGAAAAGGGATATTTAACAATTTATCCTTCGTGGACTGATACTGTCTCATATCATTCTCAATCCAGGAACAAATCATAGGGACCTCCTATCATTTATACATCTTGGTGATCTAATCACAAATGATAAGAGAGCAATCTCCTTTGTCACATAGTTAATTTATACAACAACACCATGATCTGTACAAATAGTGACGCTATGGGTCATAATTGTCCAACAATCTCCCACTTGGCCTATAGCCAGTCACTCGAGTGTCTAACACCCGAACTATGTATGGTTCGCTCAAACTGCTGAGAAAAGGGTTTCGTCAGCGGATTTGCATGATTATCATCTGATGCGATTTATTCGATCATCATATTGCCACAATGTATGATCCGTACGAATCAGATGAATATCGAAGTATATATCTGGTGTCGTTGATGAGACCGTTAATTCTTTAGCCTGTGCTATAGCCTAGCTCAGCTGTTAGAAGAACTATATCTAATCTAATTAGATTTGTATCAACCCAGGAGGCTTCTATTGCTTCCTCAGCTGCAGCAATAACCCGTATTTGTTGTTTATTCGGTAACAGTATCTTGCTTGGAAGAATTTCCAGCTCACTGTTCCATTATTCAAACTGTATAGTACCGTTTTGCGACTTATAGTCATTTTATCGGTTGGGAAACTTACAGTAGTGATCCTACTAACTTCAAGTTCTCCTTCTCTATAGATTAAGATGGCATTCTTAGTTCTCTAAGAAACTAAAGTATGTTCTTAATATCAATCCAGTGACTATCACTTGGATTGGCCTGTTTGTGACTGCATATGCTCAAAGCGTATGAGACACCAGGGCGCGTACATTTTTCAATGTACGATTTCTCGGAGAGTTTTTCTCGAAAGCCAAGCTTTCACCTATTGTTATTATGGGAATATCATTTCCAAGAAATGATATATTATCATTATTTATAGGACAACCACTGTCAGTGCGCTCCACTAACCTCCTTATATACACAAGAATCATTTCGTTTTGAATTAAATCTTAAACTATTATGATTACATCAAAGCGATAATTCTAGGAATATAATGCTTGCTTCAATCCAAACATGGATCGAATAACTTGCAAACCTTGTTTGCTAGTTTTGGTACGACAAAACCGACAGGATGTTGTAAACATCCTCCAAAAGGTTTTCTTTTTAGGAAAGTGATTTTCCCGTTAAGCTGTCATATTTCATAAATGAAACATACATCATCAGCAAGCATTATCAAAATGGATATACCGTGGCAACAAGTAAAAGGTTGAATCGTAATCAACACAATGTTGATAACGATACCTTTCCATTAAAAGCCTAGCTTTATACGTTGGTATGTTGCCATTCATGTATGTCTTCCTTGAACACTTATATAGTACCAATAGGCACAATGTCTTGTGGTACATCAACTAGTATCCAAACTTGTTGATATACATGGAATCCAATTCAGATATCATGGCACTTTGCCATATAAGGGAGTCGATACCTTGTATCACTTCCTCATACGTAATCAGTCGGTTTTCCTCAATAAGATTGACATCTTTATGAGGTGAGATCAGAAACCCATACCCAGGTTGTTTTCTAACTCTCTCCGACTTACGTGGTTCTTGTGTATTCGAAGATTACTGGTATAGTTTCATCCTAGATGAACTATTTGTGTTCCATTAAGGAATAGGTGCCAGGAATAGTATTACTACGATTTTCATTGAGTTTTACTATCATCCCACTTACCACTGCATATCGGTATTCCTCTTAGGAAAACCGCATGGTGAGCAACAATTTACATTGTTCTCTAGTAAGTTGTATAAGTACTATACTTTGGTATCCCTAGGATAACCTACAATTGACACTTATCCAATTTGGGTTTTAGTTTGGTATCATCCAAACATATGCCTAGCATGCCCAAATGTTCAGGAATGAGAAACCTGGTTTTTTTCCTGATCATATCTAATATGAAGTCTTCCAAACAGATTATTATGGAATCTTATTCAAAATAAGTTCTTGCACTGTTAAAGCGTATCCGTTGAAGGAAATGGTAGCTCAGAGCGACTCATGATTAGCCTTATCATGTCTAACATAATTTGGTTTATCTCAGTTCGGACACACCGTCAAATTGACGTGTTCCGGGAGGAGTCCTCATTGAAAGAATACTATACTCTTTCAAGTATATTAGAAACTCATTGCTTAAGTATTTTCCATTACGGTCTTACCATAACGGTTTTAATACTTTAGCCGATCTGTTTAGTTTACTTCGTGTCGAAACTCTAAAAGTTTCGATTTGTGTTTCAGAAGAAACACATAACCATAACGCGATGCCACATCCGTAAGGTCACGAATATACATATCCACCTCTAGCCTAGCTAGACATGGGCCCACTTGCTCACTATGAACTAGGGCTATCAGATCGGTGGCATTTGCACTTTTACCAAGTAAAGGTGTTTTAGGCACTTTGCCAATAAACTAGATTCGTAGACTTTATTTGAATGGAATCAAATCAGTCCTAGTACCACTCTTCGAAAGTGTGGATATACGAGTCTTGTTTGATTGTGTCCCAGACAACAATGCCACAATTAGTTTCTTCTGATCAAATCAGTTTGAGCTATTTGTTTGTCATGTAATACATTTGAGATTTATTTATATCAAAATATAAATTCTGTTATTCACATCTAATGTGTTTATCTCAATATTATCTTTATATAATAAAACACTTTAGTGTTCTAGAATATAAAGGTTCACCCGCAGCGGGTTATACACTGATACAGAGATAATGTTTCTAGTCAAACTAGTTACATTATAACAGTTTCCAAATTTAGGTACGTACCCGAAGGTAGTTCCTAAACTTAGGTATCTACGGTGAAACAGCGACTTTCGTCCCGTTTCCGATTTCAAAGATTAATCTCAATTGAAGTCAGTATCATGCTCATAGCAGATTCTGAACATCAATGTATATTTATGTATCACACTAAGTATTTAAAATCTAATTTTATAATAGTAAGTGAACATATTTATGACAAACATATTTGAAGTCAAGCCTTGCTCGTCTTAATTCCTTCATGTCTGCTTTGTCCAAACGCAGTCACGCTTCCGCGATCCCGTTTGCCACAATTTAAGCAGACATTTTGGGATATGTCCTTTTATCTTCCCAGAAGATTATAATGTTAATTGCCTTTGCCCTTTCCAACATTTCAGAAGCCTTTGGCCTAGCCTCGGGTTCTAGAATATCGAAATAAGGTGCGCCTTGCGCTATTTGCCTTATTGCAAAGTTGACTTTGTCTCTTGAGAATAGTCATTAACTCTCCAGAGTTTATTATTGCAATTTAGTACTTCTAAAATCTAAATATAGATTTATGAAGATCCTTTAAATTTCAATATCATACTTTAAGGATCTAATCCTTAGTTTTGATTAAGAAATTAAGGAGTCTTCTGCGACAAGCTTAATGGATTAAGCACTAAAGTTATCATTACATAATCTTACAAAGATTATTGCTCTACTATTTGCTTAACTCCGTCCGGCTTAGGCATAATATGTTATTTTATCAAATAAAGTAACTTATTATTATTCCAGGACCATCCTGAAACTTATTCCCAATTTGAAAATTAAACCATTTAAATACATTTTCCCTAGGATTATGTCTTAAATGTCAATCTTTCAATTTATCTTGATTCTAATAGTCCAACTATTTAATCAACGATTTAGTACGTAAAAATATAATGATTATTATAGTCCAAATGATTAATCCAACTATACTTTTAATTTGTTTGAATACAGTCAAACTGTTAATTAAAACAACAATTTAAATATTAGTCCAACTAACATTTAATTTATTTGACGAATGATATTAGTTTGAGTGCGTATGGCAAGTATTAAACGAATATTGCAAATTTAATTATGCCTCCCACTATTTTTCGGCGAGCCTCTAACCCTCTGTCGAGTACTCGGGAAACCGTGTTTCCTAGTGGGCTAGGATCCCGTTAAATATCACACAATCTTGACTTTGGCCAACAAATTGTATGATAATTAACTAGGTAGATCTCTAAGATCAATTGGATCCAATCCAATTCCTAGATCCAGTAAAGGGACATCCAAGTCCGAAACATATATCTTATATATTGCCAATATATCCAATATATTACCTAACATTTTTCCTCTGAATCAACTAAGCCTTGGCTTTGGCACAACAAACTTAGTGATCCCAGTTAAGCGTGACCCATTGACCATGGAAAGCTTCGTAATCAATGTCGATAGACAAGAAATGGTCTTGACTTTGGCCAACAAACCACAACTTGGACAAGACAACCGATATGGAACAAAGCTCTCGTGATTCAAACACATCATCGACGGACAAAGGCCTTGACTTTGGCCAACAAACCAATGCCGTCTTAGATCTTGAGTAAGAATCACTCAATGGAAGGAAAAACGCTTAATATTGGTTTTCGCGTGCAAATTGGCAACCATTTTTATCTTTGTTAAGGTCTCATCATCATACACCCTTAAACATGCATTCTAACACATAATAAAGCACGTATAAATAAAATAATAATGATATGCGGATGGATACTTTACACATTGATCCTAGATCAAATCTCTCCCTTTCTTCTCTCCTCCCGCGCTAGCACAAGTATTGCTTCTACCCGTTACACTACACTTTTAAAGAAACCTCATTTACATTGAGGGGAATATGTGAGAATAGAATACAAAGAATAAGGAGGTAATAAGGCTGGACACGCAGGTCCAATTAATAAAATTCCAATTTATTACAACAATTTCTAAAATTGCCCCACCCATCTAATATCCATCCGATATACATTATTCATGCATCGCAACCATGTATTCACACAAGCATGTTATCAATCAATCTAATCAAATTAATAATCTGATAATTAGTGACCATCCAATGTTCCAAACAACGATTTGATTTGTGCGAGTCAAACTCATTTTGCGAATAAGTACTCAAATTACGAATTCTCGAATATTAAACTACAAAAATTAAATCCAATTCAATTTGTATTTAATACTAATTCGCTATTTAATCCAAATTAAATACTACACTTATTAATAAACCTTTACGACTTAATTCCAAATTAATCGTTACGGTCTCAAAGCCCGATTAACGTCCAACGTTTAATTAAAGTCCAGTGGGCTTTCATTAATTTCTTAAGGCGTGGAATTTTGGTCAACTCGGGTCAACCCAATAACCAAAGTCCAATCAAGAGTACCCCATAAGCCTAGAAATCAATTTAGGCCCATTAGGCCCAATTAAATTATTAAGGTCTATTAGTCGCATTGGGCTTTAGGGAAGCGGTTTTGGGCCCAATTGGATCCACCAATTTAGCCTAAACCCCATCTTCGTACAACCAAGCCCAATAAGCCCCTTACAACATTACAGTGCCCAATTTCCAAAATTAGCCAATTCAATTAAATTACAAAATCCAATTTCACAATTTTAATTACCTAAAGTGTATTACACAATTAATTACCCAATTAACATTTCTAAAACATCAATTTAGCCTAAGTAATCATGATCATCAACATCGAATAGTGTGTCCAATACAATTTAATCAAAAAATCAAACTCAATTTTACATGCATAAGTCGCGGCATGAAGGGGATTTATGTCCGATTCGGTTTCAATCCAATTAAATCCACAATCGACATTAAATCATCATACCCAATATGATTCCAACTCTCCAATTATTAAAATCAAAATTCACCAAGATAAATTAGGGCATGACATTCGGCCAAGCCTCATATTTTGGCAAATTTGTTCCAAACAAAATTTGAACAAATTGATCCAATCAATCTTCAATTAA
>SKCR01022839.1:0-72517 GCA_019454045.1 Zanthoxylum bungeanum
TTATTCAATAATTATCTATTCAAATTTGTAAAAAACTCAACTGAACATCGAATATATATATATATATATGAAAGCAATTGCTCTTATGAATGAATAGCTTAATCTTAATCCACGTCATTGATCACGCATCTATTCCATTTTCAAATTTTGTGCACTTTTCAAGATATATTTTATAATTATTTTTTCTCTGCCCATGTCGTCTGCAATAATCATCATTTTCCTCATGATGGTGATAACCATTTTGATGAAATCATTAAATTTTATGTTGGTTTGAATTGAATAGGGTTAGGGTACTAGTAGCCTTATGATATAATAAGTTATTAAGTCCTTGTTTTTCAATAAGTTATTAATTCTTCCTGGTATATGTTGTCACTGAAGTCCTAGTTAAATGTAAATCTAATAAAGGAGTCGGGGCCGGCTCTAGTGTTGTCGGGATTTTAGATGATTTTTATATTTTGAGACCATTAATCATAACAAAATATTATAATAAAAAGAATTTAAAATCCTTAATCATGAGTTATTTATATGTTAAAAAAAAAAACAAACAAAAATCGGAGGTCATAGTCCGACCACCTGACAAATGCCGGCTTTGAAAGGAGTCAACAGAAAATTACTTGCCAAAGTCCTCCAAATTATATATATCGTCACCCAAGTCTTAAACAGATTTGACTATTACAGTAGCATGATAGTACGTACTCAGTGTGCGCTCAATACCGGCTCAAAATGTTTGTATCCAAATCCTGCACCTCATATATAAGCATCTTTTATTGAGCTTGAGTAACAAAATCGTGCGGGCCTGACACTTAGGTCCATAGAGCGAGCCCATCAGAAGTCACAAAATCTAAAGCCGAAAATTAGACCGTGTTAGAGGAGGTGGTATATCATGTTTTGGGTGTATATGTCATATCTCTCACATTAGTTGAGTCTCACACAGTTGTGAGATCCGACTATTGTGAGAGAGATGACATATACACCCGAAACATAATATAATTTTTCGTGTTAGAGATACATAAATATACACCCTTATAATTAAAAAAGAAAAAAGAAAAATTATCAATCGTATATTAAAACATTAACATGATATCAAAAAATATACAAATCTCGAAATTTTATTAACCTGTCTATTTAAAAATTACAAAGTATATTAAATTTGTACCAAATTTAGATATATAATTGAAACGTGTTAAATATAATTAGATATACATCTGATATAAAATAAATGGATATTTTTCATATTTTTGATACATTTTACAATATTTGGGAGCTCGTGAATACAATTTTAGGATTTCTATATATATGATAACAGATTGCTAATTTCTCTTATAAAATTAATATACAAATGTAATATACAAATTTTAAGAGAATAGAAAAAAATATATGTAATAATGCCGTGGGTATCCCTTATCATAGTCATAGCACTTAGATACTCTGCAGTCTCCCAGCAGATCTGTCTAATTGTCTACTTCAGGTCCCTTGTATATTCGGCAGAGAGTTTGTTGATCATCAACAGCCATATCACGTACTAACTAGTTTTACCTTTATGAGTTTGTCAGTTGAATGATTAACTCTGTTGAAAGAAAAGAACTGCTAACAATCAAATCTTCATAAATTCAGATCTAGTGTGATTTTTTTAGGGCTCCTTTTTCTTTTTCTTTTTCTTTTTTTTTTCTTTTTTTTTTTTTTTTTTTTTTTTTTTTTAATTTTCCGTCCTAGGTATATGTATAATAATAAACGATTAAGATTCAATTAGTTATAAAACTACCACTACAAGAAATATTAATTTTAGATAATAAACGATTAAGATTCAATTAGTTATAAAACTACCACTACAAGAAATATTAATTTTAGATAATAAACGAATTATTACCTTTTTACGTCGAAGATAATATATCAACGCTAAAAGTCATATCTTTTGCGTCGATATTTTTTTCAACGCTAAAGGATTTTTACAACCTCTGAACCACCGACAATCCCATTACCCTTTAAAGTTGAAACAAAAATTTCAACGCTTAATTGTTGTTACAACACATAACTATCGACACTAGTATCAATTAAAAGTGTAACATTTATCGTCGAAATTTTCTAATTCGACGCTAAACGGTTGTTATAACCCCAAAATCACTAACAGTCCTCATTCTTCTTTCTCCTATTCTATTTCTCCTCTTTCTCTTCTCTACAACTTTTTCTCAAAAGCTTCCTACAAATCATCAAACAAAACTTCAATTTTTCACAAGGTAACTTTTATTCCCTCTTTTATTAAACCATAACTCTTTAATTTTCTTTATATTTGAATCACTCTTATTTAATTTAATTTTAGTCTCTCAAAAATTAGGATTATAATTTCTTATAATTATCTTTATTATATACATTGTGTGCATTAGTTAATTTGTTGTTAGTTGATTATGATGCATATATGTGAGATTAATTAGTTTGTTTTGTAATTAATTAATTATGTGCATGCTTAAATTAATTAATTAATTATACCATTTAATGGGTGATGTTGATGAGTTTAATATAATATTTAATAATAATATTTTTATATTTTTATTATATAAAAATAACGATATAATTTTTTTAACAAATATAATGTCTAATAATTATATTTTTATATCTTTATTATTAAAAAAATTAGGGTTCTAATAATTATAAAAATAAATATAATGTCTAATAATTATATTTTTATATCTTTATTATCAAAAAAATTGGGTTCAAATTTTTTATAATTATCTTTATTTATACATTGTGTTAGTTAGTTAATTTGTTACTAGTTGATTATGATGCATATATGTAAGATTAGTTTATTTTATAATTAATTAATTAATTATGCATTAATTAATTAATTATGTGTATGCTTAAATTAAATAATTAATTAATTGGTGATGTTGATGAGTTTAATATAATGTCTAATAATTATATTTTTATATGTAGATATTTGGTTGAAATTGATAGAAATTGGATGAGCTCGGTGGATAAATTGAGTGCTGAATACCGTAATGGAGTTTATGAGTTTATGGAATCGGCAAAGCAACATGTTGATACAAAAGGTCGTGTTCGGTGTCCATGTATAAAATATTTGAATATGGAAAGGAAACGGTTAGATGAAGTTTTCAATCATTTATACATGCCGAGAATATCACTAACTTACCGTACGTGGATTTATCATGATGAGTAATATAATTCTCAATCACGGTTTATTGATTCTTGTGAAGGGAGTAGTAGTTAGAATCAACCTGCAAACGATGAGATAACTGATGCTTTGCGCGATTTACAAGGTCCACAAGTCAGTCATTGGCGATGACAGACCGATGTAAGATGGAAATGATCAAAATTTATTTAGTCAACTACTTGATGAGGCACAAAAAATATCATTTGAAGGTGCTGTGATGTCGATCTTAAATTTCGTTGTGAAACTATTACACCTTAAAATGATGAACATTGTAGGCACTGTATTTTTGCATATAAGTCCCGATGATGAGTCTCGTACGGAGGCACTACTCTTTAGGTTACGGAAGTCGCGGGAAACGAATGTCGGAAGGAGAAATTCAGAATAAGTATGTCATTGGATTCAATTCACATCTTTACTATTTTCGTTTGTGCTGCATTGGTGAACACGTTCGAACGTCAAGCAGATTGCGGGCGTTCGTGCAGCGTTCGAATCGGCGTTCGATATGAGTATTCCGCAACTCCCTCATTGTATTCGCACTTATTTTATGCTTTTGATTCGATCATTGGGACCGTAGAACTCCAACATACACAGGGTCCTACATTGTGCATCTGTGTATGTATTTGCGTCATCTATCTTACATCATGTCCTGTCTCGTTCGAACGCGTTCTCGAACGCTACACGAACGCGAACCTTCTGTTTCCCGTTCGAACGTATTTACGAACGCTACTCGAACGCGCATGCATTTTGTTTCATCAGGTCTTGTCCCGTTCGAACGCGTTATCAAACGCTACACGAACGCGAACCTTCTGTTTCCTGTTCGAACGTGTTTACGAACGCTACTCGAACACATATACATTTTGTTTCATCAGATCTTGTCCCATTCGAATGCGTTATCAAATGCTACACGAATGCGAACCTTCTGTTTACCGTTCGAACGCATTTTCAAACGCTACACGAACGCACATATACTGAACTGAGTCATTTTCATCACATTTCATGCATGATTGCTTCTTGGGTGATTTCTCTTGCATTGTGTAATTAACCATGCCATTCCATTATTGACACTTCTGCTGTTATCATCCATTTGTATTTCCGCATTCATCTATTTGATGTGTTCGCAAGATTGTGTTCAAGCATGATTAGGTCGTTAGGGTGTTACTTGTTTCTCAAGTATGATTTATCCATTAGTATGTCATTCCTCTATGCATGATATTGTTATCTCCTTTCACAACAGGTGTTTCTTTATGTTTATGTTTAGGTTGTTATTTATTTTTCATGTTTGATGATTCAACATGTTCATGAGATTGTGTGTGATATCATATGTTTGTCGTTATGATGATTACTTTCATGCATGTGAACTTAGAAGTAGAATATTCTTGGAAATATGTTGCTTAGGCTTGGTTAAATTATTGCACAAATCATATCATTACAAGTGGCATAAGTAAGGGACCATTCCGAACCCAAGGTTTGAGGTATTCCCTTGCGAGGGGTGAGTACAACCTTAAATCTTTGTCCCGGTTCACACCGGGTGGCGAATCCATGTTATTTCTCCGGTTTTATCCCCCGCGGGCTACTCCGTACTCCCGACCGGGCCGCGAGCCCAGAACAGCGTCGTCCAACATCTGTGTCCTACAAACATAATAACCAATAAAAGTATTGATATGATACTAGACTTGGCCAAATGTTACCGGTTGGCAGCGAATTAGCAAAGTCATATTACGAGGCAAAGAAAATATTGCATGATATGGGAATGTGGTATGAATTCATCGATGCTTGTAAGTATGACTGTGTATTATTTCTTGCCATGTATGAATCACTTGAATATTGTCCGATCTGTGGTGAAAATCGATACAAATTTCTTGGTCTTGGCAAGAAAGTGTCTCAGAAGATATTATGATATTTTCCATTAACGCCCAGGCTACAGTGGTTGTTCATGTCACGACACACAACATCCGATATGAGGTGGCATCACGAAAAGTGGTTCGGTGCTAAGGGCATACTTAGAAATCTTACGGATGGAACCAAATGGAAGGAATTCGATGATATGTACCGCCGTCGTAATGTCAGGTTAGGCCTCGCCTCTGATGGTTTTAACCCGTTTGCGAATATGTATGTGTCTTGTAATTTTTATACTATACAACTTATCTCCATGGAAATGTATGAAGGATCCGTTAATATTTATGTCATTGTTTATCCCTGGTCCACGTTTCTGAAATTACCTACAAGCAATACAACAACCAAACTCTATATTCCCAATAGGGGTGAATTGGGTTATTGCCTAATAATGCGAAAATTAAATTTTTTTACCGATTTTATCTAGTTTTACCAATTTAGCCTTAGGTTGATTTTCTCTATTTCGATATATCACCTATATGCAAGTTTCTAAGTAATAAGCATATAAATAAATCAAACTTGCAATAAGTAAATAGTTAAGGGATAGAGAAAATAACACCGTGATTTATAGTGGTTCGGCCAACAATGCCTACGTCCACTCCCCCAAGCCGCGCTTGAAGATTTTCACTATCAACGAGTTTTCGTGGCTCACCCGCAACCAAGAGTTTTACACAAGGTTCACTCCAAACCCTTACACTTTGAGTTTTCTACGTAGGCTCACTCACAAACCTTTACACTTTGAGTTTTAGATATAGGCTCACTCAAAAACCTCAACTATGAGTTTTGTCTCTAGTCTCACTCAACAACCTTTACAATATGAAGTTTAGATAAAGGCTCACTCATAAACCTACACAAGTGTTTTAAATAAATTTTTAAAATTAACATGGGCACTCACTAAGAAGATTTAAGATGTGAATTTCTAACCCAAATGTATCAAAGCTCACTAATATGAATGTGAAGATGAAGTATGAGCTTTTTCAAATGTAGAGAGTGTAAGATATAAAAGCTCTCTTTGCTATTTGGGAACTCACAAAAGATTACAAAAATTTAAATGTGAGTGTATTACCCAAATGAAAAACAAGCTCACTAATTAAATATGAAGATGTAAAATAACGAGCTTTATAAATTTGATTTTGGAGAGAAAATAATTTGAAGATGGTTAAAAACTCTCAAGAATATTTTCACATGATTGGAGGATGAATATATGTGCAAGAGCTATGTTAGAAGTGAGAAAAATGATGAATTTATAGATTTTGCACAAAACTAGCCATTTATAGTCGTTTTAAAGGTTGAGACCGGTATGCCAGTCAAACAACTCAAAAAATTACCATTTGGACCTCTGGAATTGGTTTGCCGATTACAAGGACCGGTATTCCAGTTTGGAGACCGATATGCATGTTTCTGATGACCAGTCAAGACTGACAACACTTGGTATTTTATCCATAACTTACTCTAGGAAATTTCAAATCATGATCCGTAAATTTCTATATAAACTAGACACATAGATCTATTATCTATAACAGTTTCAGCTTCAAAAACATAATATGAATTTTATGGAAATTTTCCAATGTGACAGGTATGCAGAAAAACACACATATGAACATGTTGTAGTAATATGGCTCTAGCAAAAATTATATATATCGAAATTGTATTCCGTTTGAACCGTAACAAACTAGAGACACATATCTATCTGACAGTATCTTATTTGAAGTTTAATTCAATCATTTGCTAATTTTCCAAAACCAGTTTCTGATGCACTTGTGCATTGAAATTCATTTTGGTGCAAATAAAGTGCAAATGATTCATTAAGCATTCTAAGTCATTTTAAATGCAAATGATGCAAAATATATGATTTCTAAGAGCTTTAAAATATTTGAATAAACTCACTTATAATTATTTTTAGCTCTTAATCATTATTTTGATCTTCATATTGCTTAGCTCTTGCTTTGCGCCTCTTTATCATCTTTGCTTTTTTGATCATCTTGTAGCACACTTTAGCTCTTCATCAACAATTGCTTCAAAATCGTTTTGTAATATCTCACTAATGTGCGTCGAAGACTTCAAGTGTTGACGTCATCAAAATCTATCATGCGACTGTGTCTCTAACAGTTCCCTTGATAAAGATATGAGTATTTACCTGAGACTATTAATTGAAAAGTTACAGACATTATGGAATATCAGTGTGCATACCTATGATACAGCTTCTCAGCAACACCAACAGTGTTGCAACAGTATAATGTTGCTGTTGTTGCAACTGTAGTGTTGCAAAAATAGAGTACTGTAGTACTGCTACTGTTGCACCCCTGCTCTGTGATGTTGTAATTTATCTGTCATTTAATTATATGTTTATGAAATTGATTATATGGAAATTCTAACTATAAAATAAAAATTTGATAGTTGCGGTGAAAGTTTTGGTTTCTTATTTTGTAGATAGCATCGGGTTCTCGCAAGTGACCTTATTCAACTTCATCTATATCTGTAAGGACATAAGCTGATCCCGGGGTCTCTGCTAGCAGAAGTGACTCGATTACAATGAAGTCTCGAGGACGCAGTCGTGGCCTGACATTGGTTAAGTACGTCAAGAGATGATGAAGAAAGATAGATCGGACACCATTCTTCATTCTTTACCAATGTCATAGGTGTTGCTGCTCTGTTTAAAGCTCCCCAGAAATACGTTTATTGGAGAAAGATCTCGTGGGAGATGAAAATCAAACAGCTCTTCCTCATGCTACTTGTAAGTAAACTTACAATACTGAGTTTTCTTTATTTTTTGTTTTCTTTAAATTATTATTTTATATTTAATTTCTAATTGGTTGCTATTCCTGCAAACCCGGATGCTAAGCGTGAGGGGACGACACTAAACTGGTGGTTTGTAAAAAATATATATAAACTTATAAAAATATTTTCTAAATTATAACTTGAATCTCATAAGACCATTTCTGAAATCATAAACATAAACATGTATCTGAAAAACATAACTTGAAATCTAACATGCATGGTACGTGAATGTCTTGAAAACGACATGAATAACATGAAACCATGAATTGAAAATCTATAACATGAATAACATGACATGAAAAACATGAGATTCACGGATTCACTTAGCTATCCTGAAAACATGAATTAGAAATCTAGGACATGAATTACATGTATATTATGACATGAATAACATGAAAACGTGACTGAACTGAATCCTAAGTACATGATTAAAATGATGAAAACTTGATTTTAAGGGACTACACATGAACTAGTAAACATAAAAGACATAAATTGATATTTACTAAAACGTGAAACTTGACCATGAGTTACATGACATGAGTTATTAACATGAATTAGAATGAATCTGATTACCTAACCTGAAAATACATGAGCTAACTGGAAGTCTAACTGTACAACATAGCTGCAAGAATTGAAATGAATAAAAAAATCAAGTCCAATAAACTGAGACTCAAAAGAACATAAACCGTAAGCGCAAACTATTAATGACACTAAAAAGGTAATTCAACAACACAACTAAAATATAATGAAAGAATATCAGTAGAATTCATAAAACTAAGAATATCCACAGAACACATAAGTTAGAGATATAAGTCGAAACTAGAGTCAAACAAGAAATAAGATTTTGAAAGGCATGAAAATAGAGGGAAAAGAAACATTCACTCAAATACTGACTTCCGCTATCAGTATGCCCGAATGCTGCTGGAACGATTCTTGTGAGGCATCTAACTAAATATGTGTTCAAGTATGGTTAGCATACTTGAACTAAAGGATATTGAACATGATCATGAATGTCGTGAATGCGTGAATCATGTTGTATATGTGATAATATGGCTAACGTGATAACTTGAGATGTTTACTTAACATCTTAAGTTATACAGACGTGCTGCTTAACCTGACTAAACTGCTAATACACATGCTATAACATGCCCATTATGTGTTATATAGTGTTAATGTTATGATCTGTTCATGCCAATACTGATGAGATATTTTGGCGTTGCCGATTTAGCTACTCGAAATGCCCAAAGCTATCTATCTACAAAATGCCCAATTTGGCCTTGTCACTGTAGCTAACCATTTGGCCTAACATGCCCATCAACAATCAACATCACTATACTATTATTTATGGCCACAAATAGATATACATCATTTTCACATCCTTAAGCATCCGTACACACACACACACACATGTGTATCATCAATACTTGATTCTTTACATCATGATTATCAACATACCACACATAACATATGCTAACAACAAATTGTAATTAACATGCCATTCGACCAAACCTTACTAATAGGCTGTATGTATTTGAACAACCCATCATAGATTTACAAACATAATCTTGTCACACCACATACACATGAATTTGATCTTTTACAACCAAAGCAAAAGAAAATCAACATTCCCCACTAAGCACACCATCGGGCCAAGGGGTATAATTTACAACCTAGGTAATCTTCAACTTAAATCAATACAAAATATGCTAAATCATTCACAATATATGAACATCATCCATTATCACTATAAACGCATGAATAAACCAACAACAAAATAATTTGGCTTTAGCCCATCTTTTAGATATTCGGCCCCAGCCTTTATTAAACAATCCTTGAAATTTCTAACATAAATCAATACCAAATCATACCTAAACATCATCCTAAGCACAAACCAACACCATTCATTATCAACAAAGCACAAAATCAACCCTCCATAAAAAGCATAAATTCAGCCAAGGGAATAAAATTAGAACCTTGAAGTAATTTATAACACCATCATATAAACTCATACTTATCACTAAATACATTAACCATCATCATTCAGAGCACAAAATCTACTCCATATATGTTCATGTAAATTCATCCAAGCATCCTTAAATGAAAAAAAAATTGGCATTTCAATAAATCATGCTAAATCCAAGCTTATATCTAATGAAATGCATGATAATCACTACTAGCATGCTTATCCATGCAAGATGAGCTAGTTTCACATCTAGGGTTCATTGAAAATGATTTGGGGGAAGCTAAAATACTTGCTCAAATATGAAAATTTAATAGGGAAAGAAGGATAGAAGCTAACCATGCTTGGAGGTAAGCTAGGAATCATCAAATTCACATGAGAATTTGGAAGCACTTTGAAGAATAAGAAATGGCATGAGGGAGAGCTTTTTTGTGTTTTTTTTTGTTGAGAATAAAATATATAATGAATAGTGATGAATATTTATAATAGGGACTGATTTTTATTAAGGAAATAATGGCTTGGATGATGTCACATACTCAAAATTTAAACCAATCCATGTTGGTTACTGTTCATTGGAGAATAATCTGCATTCTTGACTAGGTTCTGGTCAAAATTTGGGAAAATGGTTAACATAAAGGTTGTAAATCTCGGTCTTAAATTTTCAACTATATAAAGATCACAAAAATTGGACAGCGTATAAAAATGTTACGGCCAAAAAATTGAAAGTTTCTTAAGACTCAGCTCGATAGTAAATAAGGGGTTGAAATTGAAAATTTATCACGGACCTCCAGGCGAGATTTTTAAGATATGAAACCTATTTACACATGATTATATGAATATTAACATGTCGTGCATGATGCATTACTGTAACGAATGTGTGATGACTGATCGGGGTGTTACAATATGAGAAATTTTCTTCAACATCGTCCTCATGTGCAAGTCAGTCTTCTGCCTAGTATGAGCACGGGGGTTAGTAATGTAAGCTCCCACTTGTGTATGAGATTAGCATTAATACCATATTAAATATCATGACCCTAACTGAAATCTAAAAACTAGTTTCAAGGTCACATCCCATGCCCCGAAGGGGGGCTTATCGTAGGGATGGGTGGGGACCACATTGGACTGTACAAATTATATATTTTTTTAATATGATATCATAATCAAACTCATGTTTGAGTGAGAATCACATTTTTCCATGAAGTATCAACAAAAAGACCGCATAGGAATTGAATATTTTACCATCATAGAGGAATAAGAGGTATAAAAAATTTTAGGAGATTCAAATGATAGAAAAAGGGGGAAGGATGACAGTTGATATAATATCCTTAATTTTTGAGATATTCACATCTGTATCTACAATCAAAATCTCATATCCGCAACCTATCCATATCCAATAAAATTCTCAGGGTCAATATGTACATGTCCAGCCTTTCATCAATGTAGATATTCATATCCGTAAAAAATATATGTAAAATCAGAAAAAATAAAATTTACTATTATATATACAATATCCAATACAATTGGTTCATTTAATACAAATCTAATAATTAAATACAAATTTATTCAACACAATTTTGAAGATTAATTTCAATTAACATAATTTTTAATACTATTGGTTATGCATTTCAAAAAAGTATACAATTATCACATATAAGGTTACAATTAATAAAACACCGGTAATTCAACATGATTTTGAATATCAATTATAACACAAACAGATTATACAATCTCATATTTAGTTATATGATGGATAGCGGATAGTATTGATACTGATATTTGCAACCGTCAAATTTTCATAACGAATACCTAATTTCATATCCGTAACCTATCCACTATCCATTAAATTGGGATATATGATATTTCATTGGAAGGATATTAACAGATATCCTAAATATCCATCCAAATTGTCATCCCTATGAAGGGATTATAAAAAAAGTCGTGTTCTCCCTTATTACGTATAAAGGTAAGAAAAAATACTTATTATGGTAACAAATTACTTTTTTGTAAAATTCAATTAAATAAACAACTCCTTAAAATTTGTGAGAGTTTAATCTATAAATTTAGCAGAATTTACATATTATAAAAAAACTGATACAATAATTAAAATCTTAATTCAATACATCCTCTTATATATAAAGATAAGAAAAAAAATAATTAATGTGGTAGCAAATTAAAGTAATATAAAATAAATCATCTCATATTTTGGAAAAATTATATTATGAAACGGTGGTAACACGTCACCCATGTAATAACTCAATAATAGGTTATCATTGACTGGTACGTAATCACAAGCGTATAACGCAAGCGCACGTATCGTTCAAGTAGTATAAAATATTGATCCCACGAGGACTTAATTCATACTGTTGTTATTAATTATTGATACTATTTATTCACAGGTATCTAATTAGAGGGAGAAGAGAATGATTGCTTGATTGGTTGGTTGAATGTGGATTTGCTAAATAAATAAATAAATAAAAATATAAAAGAAAATACTAAGGAAAATAACAAAAGACACAAAATACCTAGGGTCGTGACTCCACACAATATTATTCTAAAGATGAATTGATTCTCTTATATATGTGTAATAAATTAATTTGCTAACCTGTAACACGAAGTTATGCAAAAGCCTCTGTCGATGGTCAGACGCAAATACCCAGTGTAACTCAATTAATAATATTCATATGTTAACCAAGTTATCTGAATTCATTAAGTTCAAGTTCCAATTATGGCTACTCACGCCCGACAGGTATATGTCTATCTTGTAAGGAAATCTATTAAAGGGTTATCTATCCTCAATGAAGATCGTGAGCTATTGAATCTAAGGCTGAAATCTAAAATCCCTTTTCCAAGTTAATTTTCAGTTTACCAGATCAATCTTATTGGTAATCAGGCAACATGAAGAATTAAGCTTAAGATTCAATAAACAAACTAAAAAATTATCCATAATATAATTAAATCAATTATTAAGCTTGTTAATATTGTGATTCATCACTTCCCTAGAATAAAAATAAAATACTGGGGGTTAGAGGATCCACCTTTAGAAATCTCAAATTATTATAATATGAAAATTACCAGTATTACCCAATTAAGTTGAACCAGCCATAAAGGCGGTGTTATTATTTATCCATAAATCAGCCATATAGGCGGTAATCATCTGTCACCTAAAGACCGTCCTATAAGCGGTGTCACATTATGTTACATAATTAAAACCAGCCATTAAGGCGGTATCAACTTTTAATCCATATTATTAAATTACAATTTCCATATTATAATTAAAGTGAGATTGATCTACCTTTACTATTTCTAATTTAGAAATCTCCCTTATTATAATATATAAATTTTATGTGATAATTAACAACCGACCATATGGCGGTATCTTGATTAAGTCAAATTTATAATTAATTACCAACCGACCAATATGACGGTATCCAATTTAGTCAGGTTAAAACCAATTTATAAATAATTATCAACCGACCAATATAACGGTATCCTCATTAAATCAGGTTTTAACTAGTTTATATATTATAATTAAGGGAGATTAATCTAAATTATAAAATTAAAAAGCTTCACCCTTCCCCATCAGTAAATTAACTACTGAACATAAAAGAAAATAAAATAAAATAAAATAAAATTTATTGCAGAAAGTAAAAGTGCATATTTAAAAGTACTAAAATAAAAATGCTTAATTAAATTACAAAAACTTAAACAAACAAGATGCAATCCTTAAACTCCTTACACAACCTAAGGAATGCATGATTTGAATTCTGAAATCGAGCTAATTTATAGGGCTGAGTAAGTGGGGCGCGTCGCGACATAACAACTTTTGTGCGTCGCGACGCTCCGTGATTTACGGCGTTGAACGCGGAGGCGACGACACGTGGCACTTGGATATGCGATAAGGTGACACGTGATAGAGGGCGTCCGCAACTCAATGATTGTACTGACGTGGTGATGACGTGACGATGACATGGCTGACACATGGCGATGTTGATTATCGGCACAGTGTGATTGTGACACGTGGCATAAGATGATTGGTTGATGATGACGTGGCTGACACGTGGCAAGATGACTTGGCATGTGACTAATGTGGACGCCATGTGGCTGACACATGGATGACATGTAGGCGACATGTGGTGATGTTGATTGTCGGCAGCATGTGATGGTGACGTAGGCATTGCATTTTCGCATGTGAAACCCGATGATGAGTCTCAGTTGGAGGCACTACCTTTTTAGCTAAGGATATTGCGGGAAACGGAGGTCGGAAGGGGAAATTCAGAATGAGTACGTCATCAAGTTCATTTCACAAGTTCACTGTCTTCGATAGTGTTGCGTTCGTTACTTCATTCGAACGTCAGGCAGATTGCAGATGTTCGTGTAGCGTTCGAATGGGCGTTCGAACGGAGTCGGTATTTCTGGTTTTGCTGCTAGCCTCGCACCCCAGCCCAATTAGCCCCCCAAAGCCCATAAAACACATCCCAATTAATAAAACACATTTAAAACACATGGGAAAATTAAATTAAATATTAAATAAAATAATTAAACCATTTACCAATTAATAAAACACAAAATATAATCATACCTAATAAAGATAAATCAAATATATTAACTTCCTAACCAAACAAATCACATACCAAATTAAAAGGATGTCATGCCTAATAAAATCAATCATAACAAATTAAATATTTTGTATTCCTAATCTAGCCAAGATTTGTCCCCCCTCAATCTTTGACTTTCCTTGCTCAAACACCAAATCATATCTCTCTTTAATGCCAAAATCTCTTCCTTGTGAGACAAGGTGAAGCCCTAGCCCTTCTCTATATAAACAACCCATAACCAAGGCATTCATCTCTCCTAGCACACGCCAATCACAAGGATAAGTAACAAAAAAATATTCTTTTCATCTCCTCCACTCCATAGCCGAACACATCACCCTCCTTAACCCCTCCATAACCGAAAATAACAAGCCTTTATATCTTCCTAAAGCCACCGAAACCAGCCCTATACAGCAGCCCTCCATCACCGAAAATTACAACCAAAAACCGAACTGCAGTGAACACAAAAACTGCACTGTTTTACACGCCCAAACAGCAGTAATTAACCCCTAAAACAGCATCAAAATACACTTAAAACATTCCCTAAAAACCTTAAAGTAGTAACATAAAAAAACTGCACTCCTATTAGCCCTCAAACAGCCCTTAAAATCCTCAAAACAGTAACATAAAAACTACATTCATAATCCTTAAAATAATCACACAAGATTGCACTAAAAAGCCACACAAAAACTCGGAACAGTCCGTTGAGACGTCAAAACAGGTGACCTGAACAGTGAGCAGCAAAACAGAGGCCGAACAGTAGTAGAACGGAGTTCGAACAGCAAGCTAAACAGCAAAGCAATGAGCTAGGACGCTAAACCAGTGAACCGGAGAAGTTGAGGAGCTGTTCCCTTCCGACGTCCGTGAAACGCAAGCCTGCAAGTTGGCAAAAAGGTTAGACCTGAGGGTATCTTTAACACTCATTTTTTTTTGTTTTTTTTATTTTTACTTGTATTATTTATTGAGTATTGCTTGCATGATTGTCATGTTGAAATGCATGTTGTGGCCCTTGAGTAGATAAATATGCATGAATTATGAGATGTTGTATGTTGTGGCTGTGGAATAAAATGAGAGATGTGTCAACTCTCGCGGTATATCGGATGGAAACCCGGACATAAATTTCATAGCCGATTCCGAATGGATGGTAGTATGATCTGTACTCGGGATACAACTCCACGTACCGCTTGAGTAAACGGCACCCTCTTTTATTTTGTGTTGCTTTGGTTTATTTATTTTTCGTCACTTGAATTCTGCATGTTGCTTATTTATGCATGATTCAATCGAGCGCATGGGCTTAGTAAGTGGAATGAAAGATCCCCTATGGGGAGGGGTTAAAGCCCTTTACCACGATGCTTTGCCGCGTCGGTTGATGTGTGTTCGGTTGAATGCAAGATACGTTCAATCGGGCATACTAAGTTTGATATTTATATATTTATTTATTTGATTTTCCAAAATCAAATAACAAATACACAAATCATTTTCATTTACTAAAAGTCAAAAAGTGCTTTTCAATCAACTCACATCAATCACTCAATCAATCAATCAAATTGTCACATCACTCAAAGTGACATGTGATTTGACGCTTGATGTGACTTGCGATTTGACGATTGATGTGACTTGCGTGCCGCACTCGAATTCGAAATGCGAATGCGCTCGCAATCACACTCGGGCTCGGGTTCGCTAATTCCAAATTAACGAATCTTCCGTCGCGATGTAATTAAACGATTACGCCTAGCGAAATCACTATTCACATCGCAAACGAATTAATTTTAAATTAATTCGTTCGCCCGAATTAAAATCTAATTTTAATCCCGCGTCGAAATCCATTTTCGCATAATATATCGAATATATTATTTTATTGATTAATTCCAAATTAATCGTTCTCTCTCTTTAATTAATATTTTATCCCAGATAAAATATCTCCGTAATTAATCCCAGATTAATTTTCTCTCTCTCTTCTAATTAATCTCAGATTAATTAAAGTGCGAGTCAGACATCATCGGTGAATCTTCAGGAAGCGACCCATGAGATCCCCGGATATGTTGGCAGTAAATACGGTCGTCGGACTATCCAAACACGTAAGAACCTCGTACTACGTTTGTACCGATTTACAAGACAATGTTGGCTTCTAGCAAAGCGCCATGCCTACCCAATTCTCCAGAAATATCCTTACAGGAATATGTGATCTATATCAAGCGTAGTATACCGTAGTATTGTGTATGTCGATCCAGTATCGAAATTCACGTGCTAGGTCTGGGGCTGGAATTGTGTCTGCCTCGTACGAAGCACATATCGGATGTCTGGCAACTAGTCTCTATAATCGGATATACATGACCTTGTCATAATATCCCGATAGCTCGAGCATTTAAGAGAACGAGTTCCGTATCCTATGTGACCATCATCTCCATTTGACTGGAGTGATACTTCCGTCTTAACATCACACCCAACACACTACGATTCTCAATATACCCAGCATTGGCGTACACAGAACCTGTTAAAGCCCTGGATGACCTCAACCAAAGTATATTGATTGTCGCAAGTATTAGCGGTGCAAGTCTCAGGTTAAGACCAAATACACCTACCCTGATTGCAGACTCCCATAGACACATAGTCATACTACCAATGGGATTCCGTATGGGTCTATCCAGAGCGAAGCTGTTTCCCGTACCATCGGTAAAACACAACCTCCTATTACACTTGCATGAGTATCCTATACCCAAATATATGAGAACTATGTTGTTGTGCCCTCACAACGTGCACAAGTGTAATACTAGTCTTTTACGTATTTATCGATGTCCAATCTCGATAATACTCTGACTAGGGATATTTAATGATTTATCCTTCGTGGACTGATATTGTCTCATATCATTCTCCTTCCAGGATCAAATCATTGGGACCTTCTATCATTTATATATATCTAGGTGATCTAATCACAAATGATAAGAGTACAATCTCCTTGTCATATAGTTAATTTGTACAACAACACCATGATTTGTACAAATAGTGACGCTATGGGTCAAAATTGTCCAACAATCTCCCACTTGGCCTATAGCTAGTCCCTCGAGTATTTAAAACCCGAACTATGTACGGTTGGCTTAAACTGTTGAGAAAAGGTTTTCGTCATCGGATTTGCATGATTATCATTTGATGCGATTTATTTGATCATCACATCGCCACGATGTATGATCCGAACGAATCAGATGATTATCAAAGTAAGTATCTGGATCGTCGATGAGACCATTAATTTTTAGCTTGTGCTGACGCCTAGCTCAGCTGCTAACAGAACTATATCTAATCTAATTAGATTTATTATCGACCCAAATGGCTTCTATTGCTGCCTCAATTGCAGCAATAACCCGCATTTGTTGTTTATTCGGCAACAGTATCTTGCTTGGAAGATTTCCAGCTCACTGTTCCTTTATACTATTGTATAGTACCAATGTTACGACTTATAGTCGTTATCATGAAAGCCAAGCTTTCACCGATTTTATTATGGGAATATCATTTCCAAGAAATGACATATTTTCATTACTCAGGACATCTACTATCAGTGCGCTCCCACTAACCTCTTTATATACACAAGAATTATTTTCGTTTTGAATTAAATCATAAACTATTATGATTACATCAAAACGACAATTCCAATAACCTAATGCGTGCTTCAATCCATACATGGATCGAATAACCTGCAAACCTAGTTTGCTTGTTATGGTTCGACAAAACCGTCAGGATGTTGTAAACATCCTCCGAAAGGTTTCCGTTAAGGAAAGCGGTTTTGGCATTCAACTGCCACATTTCATAAATGAAACATGCAGCATCAGCAAGCATAATCCAAATGGATTTGCCATGGCAACAGGTAAAAGGTTTCGTCGTAATCAACACAATGTTGATAACTCTACCTTTTCGCTACAAGCCTAGCTTAATACGTTGGTATTTTGCCATCCATGTATGTCTTCCTTGAAGACTTATATAGTACCAATAGGCACAATGCCTTGCGGTACAACAACTAGTGTCTAAACATAGTTGGTATACATGGAATCCACTTCGGACTTTATGACACTTTGCCATAATAGGGAGTCAATACCTTGTATCACTTCCACATACGTAGTCAGTTGGTATACCTCAATAAGATAGACATCTTTATGAGGTGAGATCAGAAACACATACCCCAGGTTGTTTTCTGACTCTCTCCGACCTACGTGGTTCTTGTGTATTTGAAGATTATTGGTAATAGTCTCATCATTGATGAATTATTTGTGTTCCATTAGGACTCGACGCCTGTAATAGTATTACTCTGATTTTCATCGAGTTCTACTATCCTCCCACTTACCACTGCATATCGGTATTCCTCTTAGGAAAACTGCATGGTAAGCAATAATCTAATTGTTCTCTCGTGAGTTGTATAAGTACAATACTTATGGTATCCCTATGATAACCTACATTTGGCACTTATCCAATTTGGGTTTTAGTTTGGTATCATCCAAATATATATGCCTAGCATACCCAAATCTAATAGGAATTTGAAACTCGGTTTCTTTTCCCGTTCATATCTAATATGAGATCTGTCAAACAGATATTATGGAACCTTATTCAAAATAAGTTCTTGCACTGGTTTGCGTATCCGTTGAAGGAAATGGTAGCTCAGAGAGACTCATGATTAACCCTATCATGTCTAACAAAATTCGGTTAATCCTGTTCAGACACACCGTCAAACTGACGTGTTCCGGGAGGAGTCCTCATTGAAAGAATATTATACTCTTTCAAGTATATGAGAAACTTATTGCTTAAGTATTTTCATCATGGTCAAACCGTGATGGTTCAATACTTTAGCCGATCTGTTTGTCTATTTCGTGTAGAAACTGTGAAAGTTTCCGATTTGTGTTTTAAAAGAAACACATAACCATACGCGATGCCACATCCGTAAAGGTCACGAAATATTCATATCCACATCTAGCCTAGCTAGACATGAGCCCACTTGCTTCACTATGAACTAGGGCTAACAGATTGGTGGCACTGGCACTTTTACCAAGTAAATAGTATTTTAGGCACTTTGCCCAATAAACTAGATTCGTAGACTTTATTTGATTGGAATCAAATCAGTCATAGTACCCACTCTTCGAAAGTGTGGATATACGATTCTTGTTTAATTGTGTCCCTGACAACAATGCCACATACAAGTTTCAACTGATCAAATCAGTTTGAGCTATTTATTTGTCATGTTATATATTTGAGATATTATTTATATTCAAAATATAAATGCTGTTATTCACATCTAATGTGTTTATATCAATATCATCTTTATATAATAAAACACTTTAGTGTTCTAGAATATAAAGGTTCACCCGCAGCGGGTCAAACACTGATATAAAGATAATGTATCTAGTCAAACTAGTTACATTATAAGAGTTTCCTAATTTAAGCACATACCCGAAGGTAGTTCCTAAATTCAAGTATCTACGGTTAAAACAGCGACTTTCGTCTTGTTTTCAATTTGCAGATAAATCTCAATTGAAGTCCGTATCCTGTTCAAAACAGATTCTGAACATCAATACATATATTTTATGTATCACACTAAGTATCTAAAATCTAATTTTAATACTAGCTGTGAACATAATTATGACAATCATATTTGAAGTCAGAGCCTTGCTCGTCTTCAATTCCTTCTTATGATATGTCATTTATCTTCCCAGAAGATTATAATGATTTTGCTTTTGCCCTTTTTCACACTTCAGAAGCCTTTGGCCAAGCCTTGGCATCCTGGAATATCAAAGTAAGGTGCGCCTTACGCTATTTGCCTTATTGCAAACATTGACTTTATCTCCTCGAGATTAGTCATTAATTCTCCAAGAATTATTTATTGCAATTTAGTATTTCAAAGATCTAAAATAGATCCATGAAAATCCTTCAATTTCATTATCATACTTTAAGGATCTAATCCTTAGTTCTGATTTAGAAATTAAGGAGTCTACTTGACAAGTATAATGGATTAAGCGCTAAAGTTTTCATTACATGAATATTCCAAATATCATGTTCCACTTATTTGCTTAACTCCTAGCTTAGGCATAATATATTATTTTATCAAATAAAATAACTTATTATTTTCCAGGACCATCCTGAAATTTTATTCCCAATTTGAAAATTAAAGTCGTTTAAATACATTTTCACCCAGGATTATGTTTTAAACACTAATCTTTCAATTTTCTCTTGATTCTAATAGTCCAACTATTTAATCAACGATTGGTGGTACCTTTTATTATAATGATTATAATAGTCCAACTATATAATCAAATATAATTTAAATCAATTAACCTCAATTACATTGATTACTATAATCCAATTATAAAATCAACTGTAAATTGAAATTAATTAATTCAAATATATTGATTAATATAATCCAATTATATATAATCAACTATAATACAGTCCAATTGTTTATAAAAATAACAATTTTAAATATTAGTCCAACTAACATTTAATTTAACGACGAAATAATTTGTGATTAAGCGCGTATGGAGAGTAATTGAACGAGTATTGCAAATTCAATTCTTGCCTCCCACTATTTTTCGGCGAGACTCTAACCCTCTGTCGAGTACTCGGGAAACCGTGTTTCCTAGTGGGCTAGGATCCCGTTAAATATCACACAATCTTGACTTTGGCCAACAAATTGTATGATAATTAACTAGGTAGATTTTTAAGATCAATTGGATCCAATCCAATTCCTAGATCCGGTAGGGCGATATCCAAATCTGAAACATATATCTTATATATGCCAATACATCCAATGTATTACCTAACCTTTTTCATCTGAATCAACTAAGCCTTGGCTTTGGCACAACAAACTTAGTGATCCCAGTCAAGCGCGACCCATTGACCATGGAAAGCTTCGTAATCAATGTCGATGGACAAGAAGTGGTCTTGACTTTGGCCAACAAACCACAACTTGGACAAGACACCAATATGGAACAAAGCCTTCGTGATTCAAACACATCTTCGACAGACAAAGGCCTTGACTTTGGCCAACAAACCAATGCCGTCTCGGATCTTGAGTGAGAATCACTCAATGGAAGGAAAGGCGCTTAATATTGAGCGAGGGTTTTTCGCGTGCAAATTGGCAACCAATTTATTATCTTTGTTAAGGTCTCATCATCATACACCCTTAAACATGCATTCTAAACACATAATAAAGCGCATATGATAAAATAATAATGATATGCGGATGGATACTTTACACAATGAGAAAATCTCTCATTTTCTCTCTCCAGCTAGCACAACTATTTCTTCTACCCGTTACACTATACTTCTAAAGAAACCTCATTTACATTGAGGGGAATAAGTGAGAAGAGAATACAAAGAGTATATAGGTGATAAGGCTGGACACGCAGGTCCAATTAATAAATCAAATTTATTACAATTTCCAAAATTGTCCCACCCAACTAATATCCATCTGATATACATTATTCATGCATCGCAACCATGTATTCATACAAGCATGTTATCAATCAATCTAATCCAATTAATTAATCTGATAATTAGTGATCATCCAATGTTCAAACAACGATTTGATTTTTGCTCGAGTCAAACTCGTTTTTGCGAATAAGTACTCAAAGTATGAATTCTTGAATTAAATTAAACTACAACATTAAATCCAATTTAATATGCATTTAATTATAATTCATTATTTAATCCCAAATTAAATATTACACTTTTATTAACGAACCTTTACGACTTAAATTCCAAATTTAATCGCAACGGGTCTCAAAGCCCGATTAACATATAATGTTTATTTAATTAAAGTCCAATGGGCTTTTAATTAATTTCTATAAGGCGTGGACTTTTGGTCAACTCGGGTCAAACCGATAACCAAAGTCCAATCCGGGAGTTACCCCATAAGCCCAGAAATCAATCTTGGCCCATTAGGCCCAATTAAATAATTAAGGTCCATTAGGTCATAATTAGACTTTTTGGATGCGGTTTGGGCCCATTGGATCCAACCAAATTGGCCTAAACCTAACTTGGTACAACCAAGCCCAAAAGCCCAATTACAACCTTTAAGGCCCAATTTCCAAAAACAAGCCCAATTTATTAATTTATAAAATTCCAAATTCCATAATTAATTAACCTAAGTGTAATACACAATTAACCACCCAATTAATATTTCTAAAACATCAATTAACATAATTAATCATGTACTTTAACAACAAATAGTGTCCAACACAATTCAATCAAAATCAAACCCATTTTACATGCTTCTTTATTCTCGGCAATTAGGGGTTTTTCCAATCCGATTCGGTTTCAATCCAATTGAATCCACAATCATCATTTCCCAAACCAATTCAACTCATCCAATGAATCAAAATCAAAAAACACAAAGAATTTCAAAAAACATCATTTTCGGCCAAGCCTACTTTAAAAGGGAAGATTATTCCAAATCAAAATTCAATCCAATTGAACTTCAAAACAACATTACCCATTTGTTTTAAGTCATCCAATGATCAAAAAATAAAAAATTACCAAGACATAAGGGTTTACAATTTTCGGCCATGCCCAAAAATTTGGGGAAAAATGGATCCAATCCAATTTCATGAAATTGAACATACACAACTTCAATTCACCAACATACAAGCATACTTAATCAATCAATTCAACCAAATCATGCTTCAATTGATTTTACCCAATTCAAACCCTAACTTTTTCATGCTTGATCAAAGCTCATAGATACCATTGTTGGTTTCTAATTAGGTCCCAAGATCATCAAATCAAGCAAGAAATTCGCATGAATACACAAAGGAGTAAGGCAGAATACATACTCACATTGAACGGTTTGAGATGCGAAGAAGAACACTTCATCTTCCTTGTTGAAGCTCGGCAGTGAGCTCCTTGAGCTGTTGTGGTGCTCGGTTTTGGTCTGTTTTGGCTCCTCCAAAATCGGCCATGGGAGACCTCCATTGAAGCTCCAAGCTTCAAGCTTCCAAGCTCACAAATTCGCTGCCCTATCACCTTAGGATAACTCATGGTGTGCTAGAACTAGATTTTGCAACAAAATCAATTCACTCACTTCTCTTTTGTGTTCGGTCGAACCAGAACAAGAAGAAGAAAATCGGCCCTAAGCCGAGAAGGAGAAGAGAAAAAAGAGGGAAGAAGGGTTTCACGCAAAACGTGAATTGGAGAGAGAGAAAAAGAAATGAAATGTTTATATATTTATTTATTTGATTTTCCAAAATCAAATAACAAATACACAAATCATTTTCATTTACTAAAAGTCAAAAAGCAAAAAGCAAAAAGTGCTTTTCAATCAACTCACATCAACCACTCAATCAATCAATCAAATTGTCACATCACTCAAAGTGACATGTGATTTGACGCTTGATGTGACTTGCGATTTGACGCTTGATGTGACTTGCGTGCCGCACTCGAATTCGAAATGCGAATGCGCTCGCAATCACACTCGGGCTCGGGCTCGTTAATTCGAAATTAACGACTTTTCCGTCGCGGTAATTAAACGATTACGCCTAGCGAAATCACTATTCACGTCGCTAACGAATTAATTTTAAATTAATTCGTTCGCCCGAATTAAAATCTAATTTTAATTCCGCGTCGAAATCCAATTTCGCATAATATATCGAATATATTATTTTATTGATTAATTCCAAATTAATCGTTCTCTCTCTTTAATTAATATTTTATCCCAGATAAAATATCTCCATAATTAATCCCAGATTAATTTTCCCTCTCTCTTCTAATTAATCCCAGATTAATTAAAGTGCGAGTCATACATCATCGGTGAATCTTCGGGAAGTGACCCATGAGATATGTTGGCAGTAAATACGGTCGTCGGACTATCCGAACACGTAAGTACCTCGTACTACGTTTGTACCGATTTACAAGACAAGGTTGGCTTCTAGCAAAGCGCCATGCCTACCCAATTCTCCAGAAATATCCTTACAGGAATATGTGATCTATATCAAGCGTAGTATACCGTAGTATTGTGTATGTCGATCCAGTATCGGATGTTCACTTGCTAGGCCTGGGGCTGGAATTGTGTCTGCCCCGTACGAAGCACATATCGGATGTCTGGCAACTAGTCTCTATAATCGGATATACATGACCTTGTCATAATATCCCGATAGCTCGAGCATTTAAGAGAACGAGTTCCGTATCCTATGTGACCATCATCTCCATATGACTGGAGTGATACTTCCGTCTTAACATCACACCTAACACACTACGATTCTCAATATACCCATCATTGGCGTACACAGAACCTGTTAAAGCCCTGGACGACCTCAACCAAAGTATATTGATTGTCGCAAGTATTAGCGGTGCAAGTCTCAGGTTAAGACCAAATACACCTACCCTGATTGCAGACTCTTATAGACACATAGTCATACTACCAATGGGATTCCGCATGGGTCTATCCAGAGCGAAGCTATTTCCCGTACCATCGGTTAAAAACACAACCTCTTATTACACTTGCATGAGTATCCTATACCCAAATATATGAGAACTATGTTGTTGTGCCCTCACAACGTGCACAAGTGTAATACTAGTCTTTTACGTATTTATCGATGTCCAATCTCGATAATACTCTGACTAGGGATATTTAATGATTTATCCTTTGTGGACTGATACTGTCTCATATCATTCTCCGTCCAGGAACAAATCATAGGGACCTCCTATCATTTATATATATCTAGGTGATCTAATCACAAATGATAAGAGTGCAATCTCCTTGTCACATAGTTAATTTGTACAACAACACCATGATCTGTACAAATAGTGACGCTATGGGTCATAATTGTCCAACAATCTCCCACTTGGCCTTTCAAGATTTATTGTTTGCTACTAATCTTCATTTGGAAGATATTAGTGATATTGTTACTCACCCTTTTCAGGTTCTATAAATGCAACTCATAATTGCACTCTTGAAGACATCCAGAGCTGAGAAAGACATACATAAAATAGAAGCTACTTCAAGAAGACGAGTTGAAAACATCTGTGTGTTTTGCGGTACTAGTGTTGGTACTAAGTCACAATACATAGAGGCAGCACAAGAATTGGGTCGAGTCATAGTTGAGAAGAATATACACTTAGTATATGGCGGAGGCAATCTTGGACTAATGGGGATCGTTTCAAAGGCCGTACAGGAAGGAGGCAGCCCAATTCTGGGAATCATCTCTAAACCTTTGACGGAAGCAAATCTGATAGGACCATCAAATTGAGAGGAACTGATCGTGCCAGGAATGTCTGAACGACTGGTGGAAATGATTAACCGTGCTGATGCTTTTATTGTTTTGCCATGAGGGTTTGGCACGTTGGAGGAGATTTTTACAGTGCTATATTGACGAACTTAAACATACACCAGAGTTCAAAGCTTCTGGTTCGTCTCATGTAGTGTCTGAGAACCTGAAACATAAGAAAACAGAAATAATAAGTAAAAGAAAATTAGATACACGTAAAGGTATCTAACCTCAAAATTAATAGTGAAAGATAACTAAGTCCCCAGTAACGGCGCCAAAAACTTGACCGGTACGTAATCACACACGTATAACGTAAGCGCACGTATCGTTCAAGTAGTATAAAAATATCGATCCCATGATGACTTAATTCCTGCTGCTGTTATTAATTATTGATACTATTTATTCACAGGTATCTAATTAGAGGGAGAATAGAATGATTGCTTGATTGGTTGGTTGATTGGTTGGTTGAATGTGGATTTGCTAAATAAATAAATAAATAAAAATACAAAAGAAAACACTAAGGAAAATAACAAAAGACACAAAATACCTAGTGTCGTGACTCCACACAATATTATTCTAAAAATGAATTGATTCTCTTATATTTGTGTAATAAATTAATTTGCTAACCTGGAACACGAAGTTATGCAAAAGCCTCTGTCGATGGTCAGACGCAAATACCCAGTGTAACTCAATTAATCATATTCCTATGTTAACCAAGTTATCTGAATTCATTAAGTTCAAGTTCCAATTATCGCTATTCATGCCCGACAGGTATATGTCTATCCTGTAAGGAAATCTATTAAAGAGTTATCTATCATCAAGGAATATCGTGAGCTATTGAATCTAAGGCTGAAACCTAAAATCCTTTTTCCAAGTTCATTTTAAGTTTACCACATCAATCTTATTGGTGATCAGGCAACAAGAAGCATTAAGCTTAAGATTCAATAAACAAACTAAAAAATTATCCATAATATAATTAAATCAATTATTAAGCTTGTTATTATTGTGATTCATCACTTCCCTAGAATAAAAATAAAATGCTGGGGGTTAGGGGATCCACCTTTAGAAATTCTCAATTATTATAATATGAAAATTGCCAGTATTACTCAATTAAGTTGAACCAGTCATAAAGGCAGTGTTATTATTTATCCATAAACCATCCATATAGACGGTAATCATCTGTCACCTAAAGACCGTCCTATAAGCGGTGTCACATTATGTTACATAATTAAAACCATCCATTAAGGCGATATCAACTTTTAATCCATATTATTAAATTACAATTTCCATATTATAATTAAAGTGATATTGATCTACCTTTATTATTTCTAATTTAGAAATCTCCCTTATTATAATATATAAATTTTGCGTGATAATTAACAACCGACCAATATGGCGGTATTCTTATTAAGTCAAATTTATAATTAATTACCAACCGACCAATATGGCGGTATCCAATTTAGTCGGGTTAAAACCAATTTATAAATAATTACCAACCGGCCAATATAGCGGTATCCTCATTAAGTCAGGTTTTAACTAGTTTATATAATATAATTAAGGGAGATTAATCTAAATTATAAAAGTAAAAAGCTTCACCATTCCCCAGCAGTAAATTAACTACTGAACATAAAAGAAAAAAAAATAAAAGAAAAAAAAATTATTGCAGAAAGTAAAAGTGCATATTTAAAAGTACTAAAAGTAAAAATGCTTAATTTAAATTACAAAAACTTAAACAAACAAGATGCAATCATTAAACTCCTTACACAACCTAAGGAATGTATGATTTGAATTCTGAAATCGAGCTAAATTTATAGGGCTGAGTAAGTGGGGTGCGTCGCGACGCAACACTTTTGCGCGTCGCGACACGCCGTGATTTACGGCATGGAACATGGAGGCGACGACACGTGGCACTTGGATATGCGATAAGGTGACACGTGATAGAAGGCGTCGGCAACTCAATGGTTGCGATGACGTGGCGATGACATGGCTGACACACGGCGATGTTGATTGTTGGCACCGTGTGATTGTGACACATGGCATAAGATGATTGGTTGATGATGATGTGGCTGACACGTGGCAAGCTGACTTGGAATGTGACTGATGTGGACGCCACGTGATTGACACATGGATGACACGTAGGCGCCACGTGGCGATGGTGATTGTCGGCAGCATGTGATGGTGACACGTGGCACAACGTACTTTAGCGGATCTGCTCTGATGTTGACACGTGGCAGGCGCACATTAGCATCCGGCGCATGTTAGCATACTTCTCAGATTTTGACACATGTCACGATGTATTTTAGCACGAAACGGCGCACGTAAGCGGTCGCGACGCGCCAAATTATAATTTTACCATTTTTATCATTTTTCACTGTTTTGGCCCAGAATCACTTCCAGAGAGTCCTGAAACTTTATTTATCTATAAAATAACACAAAACACTTCAAAATATTCACAAAACTCAAGAAACTATATAAATTATTAGGTCAAATGAGTGGGAAATAGTGATACATTTACCACTCATCACACCCTCAAACCTAACATTTTGCTAGTCCTCGAGCAAAGCAACAAAATAGAATAACAAAAACATCTTTAAAATAAAAATAAAGCTAAACCACTTTCGTAGGGATCACGATTACATTTAGCGTATGCAACAAGCTTTTAAACCCTTAGGTGTCCCTAGTGGACGAGTTGTAGTCTCATGAGGGCTTACAACAACGATACCCATAAACGTTTTACAAAAGTAAGAAGATAGTAAAAACAATGCACACAAAAACAAAAAGACAAGAGAAAAGAGAATAAAGTAGTTAGTGATTAACCAGATGAAACTTCTAATCCAAGTTTAGAGTTGTTTTCTTTCTTTCTAAATTACCGAATAAGTAAATTCTCCGATTATTTTTACCATTCTCCATAAACCACAGCCAACAAAATATTAATCAACTCATTTTGCCCACAATAGTCACAAGTGTAGTTGAAAAGAGAGTAATATTTTGTCCTAAGGTTATATAAGAATTCACACTTTTTTTTAAGCAATGAAATATTTTTCTGATTTTTTATTATTATTTATATACAATATCTTACATCCATGTAGCGAGCTTTAGGCCAGTGACTCCCAAACCGTTGGCTTTAAGACACCAGGTGTTAAGACACCCATACAGACTTAATTACTCAGACTTCAGATATATATATATGTTTTCTAACATCTTCGATCCATGTAGCAAGATTTGGGCCAGTGGCTCCCAAACCAGTTGGTTTAGGGCACTATGTGTTTAAAACACCCATACGGACTTAATAACTCGGATCTCGGACGTTTTTTTTATCCTATCCCTTTTTTTAGATGATTCCTCCAATTAAACTATAGCACTGAATATTACAAACTCATCAATTACTACTCATGTCCGTATGTTACCATGTATGTTGATAATATCTGTCAACTGAGCATATGAAAATCCATTTTAATCAGTTTTATGGAGAATTCACAAATTAAATAATTCAAAAGGAAATAAACAAAAATTTACTTGTTCCGAAATAGGTTGAGATACGTCTCAGGAGTGGAAAGGGAAACCTTACAAGATATCTCACACCAATTTCACCCGATTAATCAAATTAAAAACATAAAAACACAAAATATTTTTTTGATTTTTGTAAAATTTTTTATTTTTTTGAATTTTTCGAAATTTTTTGACTAAAACAATATAAAAAAAAAATTTATACAAAAACAAGATACTAGGCAACTATTCCCCTCCCCCAAACCTAAATGAGACATTGTCCCCAATGTCTTAAAAAGTAGAAGAAAAGTTGATAAGATAGTACCTGGTTAGCTGAAATTCTATATCTATAAAGGAAATTAAAGGTTGAGATCCAGATTTATCCGACGCTTCTTACCACGATCGTCTTCGAATCATTTTATCTTGGAAGTGATAAGGTCAATTTGTGGTTCATAGGCTAAGATTTGGTCAATTAAATCTGGAGCGTGTTGCGACTTGCCAAATTATAATTTTACCATTTTTTGTCTTTTTTCACTGTTTTGGCCAAGAATCACTTCCTGAGAGTTCTGAAATTATCTATAAAAAAACACAAAACACATCAAAATATTCACAAAACTCAAGAAATTATACAAAATATTAGGTCAAATGAATGAGAAATAGGAATCACTTCCTGAGAGTTCTGAAACTTTATTTATCTATAAAATAACACAAAACACATCAAAATATTCACAAAACTCAAGAAATTATACAAAATATTAGGTCAAATGAATGAGAAATAGTGATACATTTACCACTCATCAATCATGCGTGCGAATATAGTAAAAGATAATTAAATAAATGGTAATTCTGTTTTACACAACTCATAGATGTATTAGAAATGATATCTTGGGAGATGCAAAGAAAAGCAAATTGCTTCTACTCTAAGAACAGAGGATTGTGTTGGTTGTAAGCGATATGAATCCGTCTGTCCAACATATTTCTTGAGTGTTCGGGTTCATTTATGGTATGAAACAACTCGAAATATGGGTTTAACTTATTAATATATGTTGTATAATTATAGATTGGTGATATCACACCACCCATATAATATTGGTATAAAAGAATTACTCCAATGTCTAAGTATAGATTACTTTTGTGATTAGATGAACTTATACCACGGCAGATAATTTTCTTTCTTAAGTAAAAACATGAAGAGGAAAAGAAAAGCTATTACATTGTTGCAGCTTATTATTACACGAGTGTTTACGTACCATACTTGAAAAACACAATAAAAACAAAATTAAAAGACATTTCACGAACATATAGCACATTTAAAACAGATTTATATAAGAGATCTCAATATTTGAATCTCAACTTGAGTCTTTTTCATTCATTATCAGGAAAATAATCTTACGTATTATTCCTTTAATTTAACCACCCAATGATTGAATGCGACCTCAATTGGTACCCAAATTGAGACTCAAATATTAAAATAATTATGCCAAAAAGGGATCAAAATGAGTGATAGGGTAACAAATAAGAGGAACTGCCATTGCTCCAGCAAAACCTAACCCTACACTTATATCAACTTTGTCACCACCCTTGACTTTCCAATCAAAGCATTGAACAAAAGCTCCAATCGTCGCATGCATCACCATATACGCATGCGGAGCACCTGAACACCCTCTCCTTCCTCCACCAAACGGAATGTAACTAAAATCCTGACCCTTCATTAATTTCATCTCACAATCTCGACCGTTTTTGTTCTGACTAAAGTTGACCAAAAACCTTTCTGGAATAAATTCGTTTGGTTCTTTCCATATTTCCGGATCCCGCATGATGGCATGTGCATTGATTAGGGTTTTGGTATTGGCCTTGATATCATAGCCGTTGATCTTACAATCATTGGTGCATAGTCTGTGTATGATGGGGCCCGGAGGATGTAGTCTCAGGGATTCTTTGACTACAGCACGTAAGTAAGGGAGTTTTGAGACGTCTGATTCTTTGACTAGCCTCTTTGGCCCCACAATTGACTTGATTTCATCTCTAAGCTTCTTGAATACATCTGGATGGTTGATAAGTTGCGCCATGGCCCATTGTACAGAAGCTGATGTACTATCAACGCTCGCCGCAAATAGTTCCTATCATGTAGACAAAAATAATAAACTTACAAAAATTTGTACAACTTCTACAAAAACACTCAAGATTAAAAAAAAAATTTAATTGTTTAGTAGTGAAATTATTTTTAGCTTGGTGTGATTTTTCTTAGTGTTTTTTTATATAAATTTTTATGTAATTTTTTATATAAAAATATCATTATTTTTGGATTATTACATAAAAAATATGTTGCATATCCCGATCCCGTCTCGTTATGAAATCGTGACGAAAATTCCAATCTCGTCTCGTTATATATTTTGGGACAAAAAATCATTCTGATCTCGTTTTGTATCCAGTTAAATCTGTATCATTAAGTTAAATCTCGTTCTATCCCATTGTCTCATCTCGTTCCGTTTGAATTTTTGGGATAAATTTTTCGTCCTATCTCATTTTTAAAAAGAGACATAAATATTTATTTCAAATCACATCATAAACGGGACGAAATATTATTGAGATGAGACGGAATGGAAAAATTACCATCTCTAATTGTCCGTCGTCTAAACTCATGAAGTTTTTAAAGATCTTAATCCAAAGCCGAAACTAGCAATGGCCAACAGAAGCCCCGGCCATGTAAGCCCAATTTTATTTATAATATTATAATTAAATATTTAGAACTTTTATCAATAAAATGTATTTTATTTCATTTAAAATATAAATTAGCCTATGCATATATAACTTTAACATCCTAAAATATACCCTTATATTCACACCTTTTTTTTTAACGTCAGCCTCTAAGATCTTACTTTTTAATTTAGTTCTTACATTTTTCCTTAACAAACACCTATCACAAGCTTGTATTTTGGTAATAAAAAATACAAACAAATGTATATTATTTTGCTTAAGAAAAGCTCAGCCTAATTGATTGATAATCATGATTCCGAGATTCATACAACAAAAAATAGGAAAATATGCATCAATAGAATAAAAAATAAAATAAAAATAAAATATAGAATCATGTAGTTATGAAGGTCATAAAGCCTCGTTGGTAGTAAATACTTTTCAAGAATTACCTAACAGTATTATACCTAAACAATACCACTATTCATATACTGTTCATATTAAATAGTATATAATAAAAAAATTGGTGATTTGGCGGTGGTTTCCAACAATTTCAAAAAAAAAAAAAATTAAAAAAGTAGATAAAACTGATACTTATCATGTGAACAATAACGTTTGTGTGTAAAATGGGTATATCTCTATTATTACTAATCCAAAAATAACTTAATTAAGATGAATATAGCTAATATGTTTAATTTATTTATATGTACAAGAACAGAAATTAAGAACTCACCAAGAGGAAATGCTTGATCTGATTTCTTGTTAACTTCACTTCAGCATCAGGGTCTCTATAAGTCTCCAACAAAATGTCCATCAGATCTTTATCTTCATTTTCTTGATCACCATTCATATTATTTTCTTCATAACCCTTCATGATCTCCTCTACAAGTCCATCATACCTCCACATTGCTTCTTTAAGATTTTTCCCATTTCCAAACAAATCAATCTTGTTCAAGAACCCTAACAATTCATTAATCCCAAACTTTGTCGCCATCTCCATGATCTCCACAATCGAATCCCTCATCCTCTTAGCTTCACTAACATTTTCACAAAACCTCTTGCTCATAATCATTCTAAATATCAAATTATTCGCAGTCGCCGCAACCTCCAGCCCCAAATCACAAGGCTTCCCTTCTCTAGAACACTTCATTAGTGATCCCAACATTCTCTCAACTTCTTGCTCTCTTATTTTGTTGTACCGATCCATCTTGGCCCCAGCAAAAATATTAGTGGCACATAGCTTTCTCATGAATCGCCAATAGGGACCATAAGGGCCAGTCATAAAACCTGTCCCTTTGTAAATGTTATATGCACTAGGGCCAGATTCATACCTGGAGGCAAAATCAATATCATGTGTTTTGAATATTTCTTTGGCAATGGTGGCGCTTGAAACGACAAAGAATGTTGAGGCACCAATGCGGATACGCATAAGAGGGCCATAGCGGTGAGCTAGGGTTTGTAACGACTCTGGTAATTTGGAGCTTAGTAGAAAAAGGTGACCAACAATTGGTAGAGCTGGTGGGCTTGGTGGTAAATTCAGATCTGTAGATTGAGATTTTGTGAATGTTTTGATGAGCCAACTTACGATTAGTAATGAGATTATGGAAATGAAGACAGGGAAGGAATCTGATATGACATGATTAACACTACTACTCCAGCCCATACCAATGTCTGTTTTGTGGAAGATGAAGGAGAGATTTGTCTTTTAGAAATTGTGTATTGGAACTTCTAGTACTAGAGATATATAGATTGGTTATCGTGAACAAAAAAAAAAAAAAAAAAAAAAACAGGGAGGTTGGGATATTTTATTGTAATTTCGTTCTAGTGTTGAGCTGATCAGTTGTGTTAAGTTTTTCATAATCTTGTGCGACATGTGCTTTAATAATAATATACGGATAAGAATGAGTTAAATTTATATTATTATATAATAACTATCAACCACCATCAGTAAAAAGTTGAACAAAAAGGTAGTTCAGTTAAGCAAAATGTCGACTTTCGCTAATTTACATTTGTAAAGTTAGATTATGTTTTTTTGGAAACATTAGAAATTCTGCCGCCAAACCACCCAACCTGAGTTTAAGCGGAGCAAATAAAATCTCTTGTTGCCCCAGCTCTTACAAGAAATGCAGCTCCTGGACTCGAGCTCAGGACTTGACAATTAAGTCATAAGCTATTTGCCACCAAGTCACACCCTTTGAGGGCTTGATTTTTTTATTTATTTATTAAAAAATGATGAATTATACAAAAAAACATTCTCACAAAAAATACACAAAAATATATTTTAGTCCTGTAGTGAAAATATTTGAAATATTTTCTTAAGCTTTTAATGTTTTTGTATAATTATTATTTATATGTTAATTTTACAATCTTATCAATATATATATATATAAACATCAAGTGAAGCATTGAAAAATTGACTACAACAGTAAAAGAAATCGGATATTTAGCGTCGCCTATGAAGTTGGTAATGCTAAATGTATGATATTAAGTGTCGACTACTTCTGACGATGTTAAAAAATCTTTAAAAATCTCTACCTACCCACGACTCCCTTCTTCTTCTTCTTCTTTCTTCTTCATATCCTCACTTTACCCACCTTAAAAAATCACCAATTTTCATCATTTTTCAACTCCAATCCATTATATATTTTTGAGTAAATCCCCTAAAATGAGGGTTTAGAATTTAATGAGGTAAGATGGTGCATATAATCTCAATTACTCTGATAATTTATTTACCCATTATGTATTTTGAGTATATCTCCTAAAATGAGGGTTTAGAATTAACTAGTTAAATATTTAGTATATGTATTTAATTGATAGTGCATATAATTAATGTGGGTAATTTGATTATGGATAAGTATGTATATGGTTTGATTTTGGATAACTATTTAATTGTTAAGTGAATATTGTACGTACATTAATTTTAATTAATTGATCATTTTGTTATATTTTTGTAGATATTTTATTGATATGGATAGATTGAGTATCGAATACCATAAAGGGGTGGAATAATTTATGGAAGCAGTGAAACGAGTTGTTGATACAGAAGGTCTATACGTTGTCCATATAATAATTATTTGAATAGGAGAAAAAGCATTTTAGTAAAGTTATAGATCACTTATACATATTGGGAATTTCAACGACCTATCGAACATGGGTTTATAATGGAAAAAGATATAACTCTGACTCCCAATATATCCATTCATAATCTAGTACTAGTTATCACGAGCATCGTCAAGAAAATGATGATAATGATATGATTGTTGCTTTGAATGACTTGCAGAGTTCGACATTGGATAATTTTGGTGGAGAAACATCACATCCGGAAGAGAACGACATACTGAAAGTGTTTAGTCAGTTACTTGGAGAAGTTAAAAAGATATCGTTTGACGGTGCTGGCATGTCGACTTTAAACTTTGTCGGCAAGGAACTCCACATTAAAGTAAGTAATTGAATGACCGATAAAAATATTGATATGATATTAGAGTTGCTTAGACAGATGTTACCAGCCGACAAATGCTTCTCCACAATTCCTCCAAGCTCGACAGGCGGAGCACCGACCCCGATCGATCGTCCTGCATGATTTTTTATTTAATATAATAAAAAATTATGTAATAAAATATTTATTTCATATTTAATAATTTCAATTTAATTTTAAATTTTATTAAGTTTTTTTAAAAAATATTATTAAAATATATATAATTATTAGTAATTACATATATATATAATATTTTATTTTTAAATATTTTAAATAGATTGGCGACACAAAATCTCTGTATTTAGCGTCGACACGATAAATGTCAGCGCTAATAGTTATTCATATTTAACGACGCCAATATGGCGACGCTAAAAGTCCACGATCTTTAACATCACATTTGCTTGCCGATGCGGAATTGTTCACTTTTTGTGTCGACGTATATCGGTTTCAGCGACGACAACTGGTGATGCAGAGTTTAATATTTAACGTCGCCAAAGCTTCTTGAAACTAAAACTTTATGCAACCAACCTTTAACATCCATTTTCAGTGTCTCCATCTTTCGATGCCAAAAATTTTAGTGTTGACTTTAACCTCTTTTATTGTTGAAGTTTGGCAATATTAAAAATCGTATTTTTGTATTGCAATATAAACATAAGCATATATAAAGATGAGGTCAAAATTTTGTATAATAAAATTATATTTATCAGCTATCTTAGATATGAGAGATATTGATTTGTGCCACATCTGATTGGAATACAAAATAAATTCATGTAAAAAAATTTAAGGTTAATTTTTATCAAAAAAATTACTAGTTTGTAATTTAGATATATAGTAGGTCATCCCTATTGTGGCACAAAGTATAATTCTAACACTGTCTAAGGAATATACATATTCTTCAAATATTCAGAAGATATACCCACCCACATGTATAGAAGATGCTATCTACCCTTACCTAATTGTGATAGAGGAATATGAATCTCTGCATTTGCAGGGACTGAAAAACCACACCCTCTACCATGCAAGTTATGTCCGCAGTGGCAATTAATTGAGATATAATTGATAGAGAAGAATATATATGACAAAATAAAAATAGTTTAGGCTATTTTAACTTCTTCTTTTTTTTTTTTACATAAATTCTCATCTATTAGTCTCACAAAATCTAAAGACAATTATTCAAAGTCAAATAATAGCATTTGATATCACCAATTCTTGCCAATATAAATAGCATTAAATTTTATGAGATGAATAGGTGAAAAGCTAAATTTTATGATGAGTTTTTCTATGATTTGTAAATAATAATGGTTGAATAAACAATTTAAAACTTTACCAATACAATTATAAATAGACAGGTGATAAAAGTACATCAGTTCCGTGCTGAATATAAATTCCCCCAGATGGAGTATAGGGAAATGATATGCGCGACGCGATCGTTTGAATAAATTTTGATTAGCGAAGTACAAAGTTTCTGACTTCTGAACTTTTTTTTAAATAAATAATACATCGAGTTGCGGTTAACCTAGGATAGAGTTTAAAGGAAACAGTGACTATTGGTCGGATAGTTTTCTTGGACCTGATCTTGCGGCTAAACTATGGTTAGTTAGTGCGTTGACTTCCTAGGGATGACAATTTCACTGGGAAAATTGATCATCCCCTCCCGGCCAAACCTGACACACCTTCATTTCTTTGTCTTCTTGCTAATTTACTAAATAGTCCTTATCAATATTTGCAATGACTTTTTTTTTTAATTTTTGAAAAGTTACAAATATTTTTTTTTTTTTTTGAAAAGTTACAAATATTATACACATTAGAAAATTATATATTTATATATATATTAATTTAAAATAATTATATACTAGTTATAACTTCATTTGTCATTTTATAATTTTTTTTTTATTTTATAATTTTTTTTATTTTTGTTAACAAATATTACAGATTTTTTATCTATTCATTTATTTTTTTGATTCATTTTAATTTAATTAATACTACTTATGTATAAAAAAAAATATAATTTAAGCAATATAATTTTTTTAATTTTTTTCGGAATTTAAAAAAAAAATTGAAAGAAATGATCGTCCCCCAAGGGGGATCATCCCCCTTGGCCTGGACGATCATATCGTCCAAGGGACGATATCCCTTGGATGGGGACGATCGTTCCCCTTTAAGGGGAACCGTCCCCCTTTCTTAATTTTTTTTAATTATTTTATATTATTTTTTTAATTCCGAAAAAAAAAGTTTCATAACTTTTTTAAAAATATATATATTTTATTTAAAGTTGTGTTGATTTTGATTTTGATTCTGATTTCGATTCTGATTTTATATTTTCTTTATTAAAAATTATTTGTCTTATTTAATTTCGTAAATCAGTATCCATATCTACTTTTACTTTTTTTTTTAAATATATTTTATTAAAAGTTGTGTTGATTCTGATTCTGATTATTTCTTTATTAAAAGTTGTTTGTCTTATTTAATTCGTAAATCAGTATCCATATCTACTTTTACTTTTAAAAAAATATATTTTATTAAAAGTTGTGTTAATTCTGATTCTGATTTTATATTTTCTTTATTAAAAATTGTTTGTCTTATTTAATTTTGTAAATTAGTATCCATATCAACTTTTACTTCTTCTTTTTTTAAGTTATTTGTTTTATTTGTGTTTACTTCTTATATAAAGAGGTAGTTTGTAAGTTTGAAGGTAATATCATTTGAGCCTCTCTCATCTCATTCTCTCTTTCTCATTCAACATATCATTCTCTCTTCTTAGAATAGAGTTATCATCTTTGGGAAACATTATGAATAACTGTAACTTGGGCTCATTTTCAGATAGTTGGTCAGGCGAGAATGAATTTCGAAGTGGGGAAAGCATCTACAGCAATAGTCGTGATTATACAACTGAATTTACTACAGACCAGGTTATTTTTATGTTTGTATTATGTATATTCGTTATTTATTTTTAAAGTGTAGAAATTATGTATATTTGTTATTTATACATCTTCATTATTTTTTTATATAGATATTTGAAAGTAGAGAAGATATGATAAATTGGGCGAAAAGAGTTGGTCTAGAAAATAATATTGTGATAGTGATTAAAAATTCTGCTAATTTGAAAGGTGGCAAGCTGCCAAAGTGTCATCTTATGTGTGAAAGAGGAGGAAAGTACAAACCACCGCGGTATCTTGTTGAAGGTCAACCCATAGTAAAAAATAGTGGGACAAAAAAATGTGAATGCCCATTTGAGCTGCGAGGTATACCAAAACCTCTAGACGGTGTTATGTGGGGATTAAAGGTTACATGTGGTTTCCATAACCATCAAGTAGCAGAATATCTTGATGGTCATGAATATCCGTCTAGGCTAAAACCGTTAGAGAAACAATTTGTGCTTGATATGGCCAACAGCACAACACCTCGTGAAATTCTTAGTGTTTTAAAAGAAAGAGACCCGTCAAATAGTACGGACATCAGAAGCATTTATAATGCTATTTCCAGAACCAAAGAAGCGAAACGGGGTGGTCTAACTGTTGGGTTTTCTAGGTCAAACCAAGATCAATTAAGCAAGAAACATGTGAATACAGCAAAGTAAGAATGCGGAAAATACTCACTTTGATCGGATTTTGGATGCGTTGAACACAAAAAAATTGCTCCTTGAAGTTTCGGCCAAGCCATTTGTGTTGATCTTCAAGCTCCAAGCTTTGAGTGTTGATTCCAAGCTCAAGGATTGGTTTCCCTATCACCTTTGTAAGACTCCTTGAATGTGCTAGCACCTTGGATTTTTGAAGCAAAATCACTTAGCAAGAAGCCAAGCTTCACGCCAATTGAGAGGAGAAAAAAGGCCATAGATTCGGCCAAGAGAGGAGAAAAATGGTGAAGTTCACGCCACTTGTGTGTTGAGAGAATGAGTGAGCATTTTCAATTTTTGTTAAATGTAATAATGATTTCAAAAATCAAAAACCTTTTACAAAAGTGTAGTTGGTAAATGTCCATCACAAGTCAAACTTGTGTAAACAACAAGTTACCAATTATATGCTCACTTACTTCCATCACCTTAAAGCAAATAAAGTGACTAATGATGTGACTTGATGTGGGCCCCACTTGATTCAAAATCCGAGTGGGCCCGCAACACATCCCGGGCTCGGGTTCGCTAATTCCTAATTAACGAATTTTTCTGTTGCGACGTAATTAAATCAAATTTAATTAAATAATTATGCCTAGTAAAATTACTATTCACGTCGGTCGCGAATTAATTCCAAATTAATTTGTTTGCCCGAATTAAAATCTAATTTAATTCCGTTATGAAATCTAATTTCATTTAATATATCGAATATATTATTTTATCGATTAATTCTAAATTAATCGTTCTCTCTCTTTAAATAGAATTTTATCCCAGATAAAATCTCTCCGCAATTAATCCTAGATTAATTTTCTCTCTCTTATAATTAATCCCAGATTAATTATGTTCGAGTCATACGTCATCGGTGAATCTTGGGAAGCGACCCATGAGATCCATGGATATGTTGGCAGTAAATCCGGTCATCGGAATATCCGAATACGTGCGTACCTAATTCTCCAGAAATATTCTTATAAGAAATATGTAATCTGTATCAGGCGTAGTATACGTAGTATTGCGTATTGCGATCCAGTATCGGATGTCATATGCTAGGCCTGGGGCTGGAATTGTGTCTGCCCCGTACAAGCATATATCGGATCTCTGGTAACTAGTCTCTATAATCGGATAAACATGACCTAGTCATATTATCCCGATGACTGCAGTACTTAAGAGTGCTAGTTCCGTATCCTGCGTGATCATCGTCTCCATATGACTGGAGTGATACTTCCATCTTGACATCACACCTAATATACTACGATTCTCAGTATACCCAGAAGAGGAGTACACATAACTTGTTAAAGCCCTGGACGACCAAAACCAAAGTATATTGATTGTCGCAAGTATTAGCGATGCAAGTCTGTAGTTAAGACCAAATACACCTACCCTGATTCGGACTTCCATAGACACATAGTCATACTACCAATAGAATTCCGAGGGGTCTATCCAGAGCGAAACTGTTTTCGTACCATCAATAAACACAACCTCATATTACACTTGCATAAATATCTAATACTTAAATATATGAGAACTATGTCGTTATGCTCCCACAACGCGCACAAGTGCAATACTAGTCTATTCTGCATTATCGATGTCCAGTCTCGATAATACTACGACTAGGGATATTTAATGATTAAACCTTGGTGGATTGATACTGTCTCATATCATCTCAATCCAGAACTAATCATAAGGACTTTTATCATTTATGTATCTTGGTAATCTAATTACAAATGATAAAAGAGCAATTTCTTTTTTCACATAGTTATTTTGTACAACAACACCATGTTCTGTACAAATAGTGATGCTATGGGTCATAATTGTCCAACAATCTCCCACTTGGCCTATAGCAAGTCACTCAAGTGTCATACACCTGAACTATGTACGGGTCGCTCAAACTTCTGCTGAGAAACAACTTTCGTCAGCGGATTTGTATAGTTATCATCTGATGCGATTTATTCGATCATCACATCGCCATGATGTATGATCCGACAAATCAGATGAAATAATTGAAGTATATATTTGGATTGTTGATGAGACCATTAATTCTTTAGCCTATGTTGTAGCCTAGCTCAGCTGCTAACAGAACTACTCCTAATCTAATTAGGAATTTTACAGATCCAAATTTGCTTCTATTGCTGCCTCAGCTGCAGTAATATTCCGCTTTTGTTGTTTATTCGGCAACAATATCTTGCTTGGAAGATTTCCAGCTCATTGTTCCGTTATTCAAACTATATAGTATCCTTATTACAACTTACAGTCGTCTTTGTCGGTTTGGAAACTTGCAACGGTGAACCCAGTCACTTCAATTTCTCCTCATCCATAAATTAATAAAGCATCATTAGATCATCTAAGATACTTAAGGATGTTCTTAACATCAATCCAGTTACTATCACTTGGATTGGCCTGATTGTGACTCCATATGCTCAAAGCATATGAGACACTAAGTCGCGTACATATCTTTTAATGTACGAGTTCTCGGAGAGTGCCAAAAACATTTAGATCTATCATAGTAGATCCTTATTCCTAGAATAAATGTTGTCTCTCCCAAGTAGTCTACGGAGAATTTTCATGAAAGCCAAGCTTTCACCGATTGTTTTATGGGAATGTAATTTCCAAGAAATGATATGTCATCATTGCATAGGACAATCATTGTCAGTGCGCTCCCATTAACCTTCTTATATACACAAGAATTATATTTGTTTTGAATTAAATCATATACCATTATGATCTTATCAAAAAGTTAGTTCCAAAAACGTAATGCTTGCTTCAATCCATAAATGGATCGAATTAACTTGCAAACCTTGTTTGCTCGTTTTGGTACGACAAAACCGTCAGGATGTTGTAAATATCCTCCAAAAGGTTTCCGTTAAAGGAAAACGATTTTGACGTTCAGCTGCCATATTTCATAAATGAAACATGCAGCATTAGTACTAATAGGTTTCGTCATAATCGACATAATGTTGATAACAATACATTTTCGCTACAAGCCTAGCTTTGTACGTTGGTATGTTGCCATCCATGTATGTCTTCCTTGAAGACTCATATAGTACTAATAGGCACAATGCCTTCAAGTACATCAACCAGTTTCCAAACTTGGTTGGTATACATGGAATCCATTTTGGACTTCATGGAACTTTTCCATAATAGGGAGTCGATACCTTGTATCACTTCCTCATACGTAGTCAGTTTGTCTTCCTCAATAAGATTGACATCTTTACGAGGTGAGATCATAAATCCATACCTCCCAGGTTGTTTTCTGACTCTCTCCGACTTACTCAGTTCTTGTGTATTTGAAGATTGTGGTACAGTTTCATCTTTGATGAACTGTTTGTGTTCCATTAAGGATTCGGTGCCTGGAACAGTATTACTCCGATATTCATCGAGTTTTACTTTCCTCCCACTTACCACTGCATATAGGTATTCCTCTTAGGAAAATCGCATGGAGAGTAACAATTAAATTGTTCTATTGTGAGTTGTATAAGTACTATACTTTGGTTTCCCTAGGATAACCTACAGATAGGCACTTATCCAATTTGGGTTCTAGTTTGGTATCATCCAAACATATGCCTAGCATTCTCAAATCTTCAGGAATGAGAAACCTAGTTTCTTTCCTGTTCATATCTAATATGAAGTCTGTCTAACAGATTTTTTATGGAACCCTATTCAAACTAAGTTTTGCACTGATTAATGCGTATCCCTAGAAGGAAAATGGTAGCTCAGAGCGACTCATAATTAACCTTACTATGTCCAACAAGGTTCGGTTTCTCTGTTCGGACACACCGTCAAATTGAGGTGTTCCGTGAAGAGTCCACATTGAAAGAATACTATACTCTTTCAAGTAATTGAGAAACTTATTGCTTAAGTATTTTCATCACGGTCCAATCGTGATGTTTTAATACTCTTACCGGTTTGTTTTATACTTCGTGTCGAAACTCTTTGAATTTATCAAAAGTTTCCGATTTATGTTTCAAAAGAAACATATAACCATAACGCGATACCACATCCGTAAAGGTTTCGAAGTATTCATGTCCACCTTTAGCCTAGCTAGACATGGGGCCACTTACGTCACAATGAACGAGGGCTAACAGATCGGTGGCACTTGCACTTTTACTAAGTAAAAGGTGTTTTAGGCACTTTGCCTAATAAACTAGATTCGTAGACATCATTTGAAGTAGAATCAAATCCGTCCTAGTACCCACTCTTCAAAAGTGTGGATATATGAGTCTTGTTAGTGTGTCTCAGACAACAATGCCACAAATATATCTCATCTGATTAATTCAGTTTGAGCTATTTGTTTGTCATTTTATATGTTTGAGATTCATTTATATTCAAAATATAAATACTGTTATTCACATCTAATGTGTTTATCTCAATATCATCTTTATAAAATAAAACACTTAGTGTTCTAGAATATAAAGGTATACTCGCAACGAGTTATACTAGATATAGAGATAATGTTTCTAGTCAAACTAGGTACATTATAACAGTTTCCTTATTTAAGTACATGCCCAAATGGTAGTTCCTAAACTTAGGATTCTACGGTTAAAACAGTGACTTTCGTCCCGTTTTCGACTCGCAGATAGATCTCAACTGAAGTCAGTATCCTGCTCATCAGCAGATTCTACACATCAATACATATTTATGTACCACATTTAGTATCAAAAATCCAATTATTGAAACTAATAGTGAACATGTTTATGACAAACATGCTTGAAGTCGGAGCATTGCCCCGCCTTCACTTCCTTCATGTCTGCCTTGTACATACGACAGTCACGCATACAGTGACCCCGTTTGCCACAGTCTAGGCAGACATCTTGGGATATATCCTTTGTCTTCGCAGAAAACTGTGATGATTTTGCCTTCGCCCCTTTTAGAAGCTCTGGCTCTGCCTCCTAAAGCATAGCCAACAACTCTCCAAGAGCTTACTCTTGGTTCATAATGAACCTGCCCCAGCTTTCGGGTAGAGACTATAAGATCAAATCTTTGGTAGTCTCGGCCACGTAGGTAATGCCCAGCTAACCTAGCTGATCGATGTCAGCAATCATCTGTGACACCTAGTGCTCGACAGATGTACCCTATGACATACACGAGCGAAAGAGCTTCTTTTGTAATTTATACTTCTAAGATCTAAGAATAAATTTATGAAGATCCTTCAATTTCAATATCATACTATAAAGATCGAATCCTTAGTTCTGACGAAGAAATTAAGGAGTCTTTGCGGCAAGCATAACGGATTGAGCAGTAAAGTTATCATCACATGAATCTTCTAAAGATCATACTCTACTATTTGCTCAATTCCGGGCTTAGGCCCGAGATGTCATTTTATCAAATAAAGTAACTTCTCGGTTCACAGGACTATCCTTAGGTTCTATTCCCAATCTGAAAATTGGAGCCGTTTAAAGACATTTTCACCCAAGATTATGTTTTAAACTCTAATCTTTCAGTTATCTTGATTCCAATAGTCCAACTATCCAATCAACGATTTCAGGTACAATGGAATATAATGATTACTATAGTCTAACTATATAATCAACTATAATTTAATTGGTTAAATTCAAATATATTGATTACTATAATCCAATTATATAATCAACTATAAATGAAGTAGTTTGAATACACCCAACTGTTTAATTTAAAACAAAAAATAAATATTAGTCCAACTAATATATATTTAAATAATGACGAAAAATGAAATGAGCGCGTATTGGCAAGTATCTAAACGAAATTGCAAATTTAAAACTTGCCTCCCACTATTTTTCGGCGAGCCTTTAACCCTCTGTTGAGTACTCGGGAAACCTAGTTTCCTAGTGGGCTAGGATCCCGTTAAATAACACACAACCTTGACTTTGGCAAACAAGCTGTATGATATTTAACTAGGTAGATCTCTAAGATCAATTGGATCTCATCCAATTCCTAGATCCAGTAGGTGGAAATCCAAGTCCGAAACATATATCTAATAAATGCCAATATATTCCCTAACCTTTTTCCTCTGAATCAACTAACCTGGACTTTGGCACAACAAGCTTAATGATTCCAGTTAAGCGGGACCCATTGACCTTGGAAAGCTTCGTAATCGATGTCGATGGACAAGAAGTGATCTTGACTTTGGCCAACAAATCACAACTTGGACAAGACATACGATATGGAACAAAGCCTTCATGATTCAAACACATCCGCGATGGACAAAGGTCTTGACTTTGGCCAACAAACCAGTGCCAATCTTGGATCTTGAAATGAATCATTCAATGGAAGGAAAACGCTTAATATTTGTTGAGGGTTTTTCGCGTAATTGGCAACCAATTAATTATCTTTGATTAGGTCTCATCATACACCTTAAACATGCATTCTAAAAGCATAATAAGACGCGGTAAATAAATTAATAATGATATGCGGATGGATATATAAAACATTTTATTCCTAGAACAAATCTCTCCCTTTCCTCTCTCCCGCTAGCACAAATCTTACTTCTACCCAATTACATAACACTTCTAAAGAAACCTCATTTACATTGAGGGGAATAGGTGAGAAGAGAAATACAAAGAGTCAAAAGGTAATAGGCTGGACACGCAGGTCCAATTTAAATAAATTCTAAATTTATTACAACAATTTCCAAAATTGCCCTCACCCATCTAATATCCATCCGATATACATTATTCATACATCACATCCATGTATTCACACAAAGCATGTTATCAATCAATCTAATCCAATTAATTAATCTTTAATTAATGACCATCCAATGTTCAAACAACAATTTGATTTGCGCGAGTCCAACTCGTTTTAAGAATAAGTACTCAAAGTACGAATTCTTGAATTATATCGAACTACAATATTAAATCCAATTTAATTCGTATTCAATACTAATTCTTTATTTAATTCCAAATTAAATAATTACACTTTTTAATGTGTCTTTGCGACTTAGATTCTAAATCTAATTTTAATGGGTCTCAAAGCCCAATTAACATCCAATGTCAATTTAATTAAAGTCCAATGGGCTTTCAATTGATTTATAAGGCATGTACTTTGGCAACCAAAGCCCAATAAGGAATCACCCTTTGCTAAAAATCAATTTAGGCCCATTAGGCCCAATTAAATTATTTTAAGGCCCAAGTATTATATTTGGACTTTATGCAAATGATTTTAGGCCCAATTGGATCCAACCAATTATCCTAAACCAAACTTGGCCCAACTAAGCCTATTAAGCCTAATACAACATTTTTAGCCCAATTCCAAATTAAGCCCAACTAATTAAATTCCAATATTCCAAATATCATAATTTAATCAATTAAAGTGTATTAGCCATAATTAATTATTTAAATCAACATTTCCAAATACCAATTTACCCATTTAATCATGCTTTAATTAATCAACTTATGTCCAACAGAAATTGAAGCAAAATCAATCCAACATGCTTCCAAAGCTCTCGGCAATATGGTGATTTTTATATCAATTTTGATTTCAATCCAATTAAATCACAAACTAATATATCCCATGCATTTTAAACATATCCAATTGTCTAAAATTCAAAAATCACCAAGAGCTAGGGCTCCTACACCATTCGGCCAAGCCAATGCATTTGGGGAAAATTAATCCAATTAATTTTCATCAAATTGATTATGTACGACTCAAAGTTAACATATTATAAGCATGCTCAAACAAATAATTTGCCTAAAACATGCTCAAATAAAAAATACCCAAATTAAAGTTAAGAACCCTAAATTCAATTTCATGCTTAATAACTGCTCTGATACCATTGTTGGGTTTTCTAGGTCAAACCAAGATCAATTAAGCAAGAAACATGTGAATACAACAAAGTAAGAATGCAGAAAATACTCACTTTGATCAGATTTTGGATGCGTTGAACATAAAAAAATTTCTCCTTGAAGTTTTCGGCCAAGCCATTTGTGTTGATCTTCAAGCTCAAAGCTTTGAGTGTTGATTCCAAGCTCAAGGATTGGTTTCCCTATCACCTTTGTAAGACTCCTTGAATGTGCTAGCACCTTGGATTTTTGAAGCAAAATCACTTAGCAAGAAGCCAAGCTTCACGCCAATGGAGAGAAGAAAGAAGGTCATAGATTCGGTCAAGAGAGGAGAAAAATGGTGAAGTTCACGCCACTTGTGTGTTGAGAGAATGAGTGAGCATTTTCAATTTTTGTTAAATGTAATAATGATTTCAAAAATCAAAAACCATTTACAAAAGTGTAGTTGGTAAATGTCCATCACAAGTCAAACTTGTGTAAACAACAAGTTACCAATTATATGCTCACTTACTTCCATCACCTTAAAGCAAATAAAGTGACTAATGATGTGGGCCCCACTTGATTCATAATCTGAGTGGGCCCGCAACACATCCCGGGCTCGGGTTCGCTAATTCCGAATTAACGAATTTTTCCGTTGCGACGTAATTAAATCAAATTTAATTAAATAATTATGCCTAGCAAAATTACTATTCACATCGCTCGCGAATTAATTCCAAATTAATTGTTGCCCGAATTAAAATCTAATTTTAATTCCGTTATGAAATATAATTTCATTTAATATATTTAATATATTATTTTATCTATTAATTCCAAATTAATCGTTCTCTCTCTTAAATAGAATTTTATCCCAGATAAAATCTCTCCGCAATTAATCCTAGATTAATTTTCTCTCTACTATAATTAATCCCAGATTAATTATGTTCGAGTCATACGACATCGGTGAATCTTCGGGAAGCGACCCATGAGATCCCTGGATATGTTGGCAGTAAATCCGGTCATCGAAATATCTGAATACGTGCGTACCTAGTACCACGTTCTTACCGATTTACAAAACATGGTTGGCTTCTAGCAAAACACCGTGCCTACCCAATTCTCCAGAAATATTCTTATAAGGAATATGTAATCTGTATCAGGCGTAGTATACGTAGTATTTCGTATTGCGATCCAGTATCAGATGTCACATGCTAGGCCTGAGGCTGGAATTGTGTCTACCCCGTACGAAGCATATATCGGATCTCTGGTAACTAGTCTATATAATCAGATAAACATGACCTAGTCATATTATCCCGATGACTGCATTACTTAAGAGTGCTAGTTCCGTATCCTGCGTGATCATCATCTCCATATGACTGGAGTGATACTTCCATCTTGACATCACACCCAATACACTACGATTCTCAGTATACCCAGAAGAGGCGTACACAGAACCTGTTAAAGCCTTGGACGACCAAAACCAAAGTATATTGATTGTCGCAAGTATTAGCGATGCAAGTCTCAGGTTAAGACCAAATACACATACCCTGATTCGGACTTCCATAGACACATAGTCATACTACCAATGGAATTCTGAGGGGTCTATCCAGAGCGAAGCTGTTTTCGTACCATCGGTAAACACAACCTCCTATTACACTTGCATAAGTATCCAATACTTAAATATATGAGAACTATGCCGTTATGCTCCCACAACGCGCACAAGTGCAATACTAGTCTATTCCGCATTATCGATGTCCAGTCTCGATAATACTACCACTAGGGATATTTAATGATTAAACCTTGGTGGATTGATAAGTCTCATATTCTCTCAATCCGGAACTAATCATAAGGACTTTTATCATTTATGTATCTTGGTAATCCAATTACAAATGATAAAAGAGTAATTTCCTTTGTCACATAGTTATTTTGTACAACAACACCATGTTTTGTACAAATAGTGATGCTATTGGTCATAATTGTCCAACACTAACTGCTATTCAATATGTTTTGGATCAATTGATTAAGAAAAATTATCTTCATGATTACCTTACAAATCCAGACACCAATGAAATTACAGATATTCTTTGGGTTCATCCTAAAAGCCTAGAGCTGTCTGTTAACTTTCATTCTGTGTTAATCATTGATGCAACATACAAGACCAACGAGTATCGGAACCACTATTGGAGGTTGTTGGTATCACATCCACAATGCGAACTTACTCGCTTATGTTCGCATATTTTAGTAATAAGACGACTGGGCAACTAACATGGGCATTATCAATCTTGAAGAAATGGATGGTTGAAAAAGGAGCATCATTGCCATCAGTTTTTGTTTCAGATCGGGATTTGGGGCTTATTAAAGCCATTGAAACATGTTTTCCCATGGCTCGTCACATTCTTTGTATTTGGCACATAAATCGGTGCGTAATGAAGAAATGTAGTCCTATGCTTGGTATACAATGGAAACACTTTTATTCATCATAGCACTCCCTTATTAATTCATCAACACAGTGGTTTTATCAACAGAAATGGGAGGTGATGCGGGAGGAGTTTAGACAATTCAATGGTGCTCTAAATTACCCCATTGGGAGACATGGTTACACCCTTACAGAGACCGATTTTTTTCAGCATGGATTGATACATGTATGCACCTGGGAAGCAATTCAAGTCAGAGGACAATTATTTTATTTTTTTACTATTTAAATTATTGGTCATTATTGTAAATTTCACTAATGAAAAATATAATATTTTTTAAATTACAGGGCAGAGTCTGCACATTCGAGACTGAAATTATATTTGAGAAATACCAGGTCATCCCTACAATTATCTTTTGAAAAAATACACAAGATGTTGAGAAATCAGTTTGAGGAAATTCAAAAGTCATTCGAGAAATCTTTGAACATTCCACGACATACACATTTGCATGTATAGATTTTTAATTAAATAAGGTGTCAGATTTCGTTAAAGGCGATGGAGTTTATTTATGATCAGCTGAAATGTGTTGATGAAACATGTCACCAACTAGCCGACATGTGCAACTGCTCGTTCAAAATAATATATGGATTGCCATGTATGCACGATATTACATATTGTCTTCATCTTTCCATCCCAATTTCGATACAAAGTGTTGACGCACATTGGAGAAGGTTATCAATGCACGTACACCAGTTCAATTATGATGCAACACGACCTAACATGATATCAAACGTTGTTGAATTATTACATGAGATGGATCCATGTATGCGAGAGCATATGATAGACAAGTTTCTCGATATGGCAGATCCATCTCAAAGCACAGTTCGAGTCCCTTCGTACAACACTGAATATAGAGGTCAACCTACAGGCAGAGATGAGCAAAGAAAACGTCGCATACCTTCTTTTGGATATTCTTCCACTTCAGGATCTAGGGTCACTCAACCAACTATACCGACTCTATGGAGAAGGGGCCGTGAGAGGCGATCAACTCATGACCACTCTCAACTTCCACCGATCTGTGATACCTATATTTAGAAATTACCTGTGGCATATCAACGTTATATTTCTCACACTATTGACGTTCAAGCTGATGGTCATTGTGGATTCAATAGCTGCACTAATCGGGTATGGCGAAGAAGTTTGGGGTTAAATACGATGCGACCTTATTGAAGAGATTCAACAAAATAAGGATTTATATGATCGACTTTATCCATCAAACGGATGGGCTGACAATCTATTACACTTACTGCATTTCTTCCAGTCGCCGTTACCAGAGGTACATTGGATGGACTCAATGAGTTTAGGAATTGTCATCGTTTCGAGGTACAATCTTGTACTGCATACATTTGCTGAGAATGTTTGGAGTTATTTTACTCACTTACCATTAAGGTCCCCTGCAGTTCCAGAGCAAGAGCGTCAAGAAATAGCTATTGCTCATGTTGGCAGACACTTTGTGCAAATTTTTTTACACCATCATTACCCTGTACCACCCATCCCAATGTGGTGGTGGGAACATTCATCGTACGAAGCTAAAGAATGGGCCACTCGTTATATGATTCGTAATCAATTATGGTACGAAGTATTGGGTATATCACCAAGTGCGCCAAGATGAGACTTTGGAGGCAACATAGATTAGAATTTATGTTTTTATATTTTTAAGTGTAACTTTTTATGTTGTTATTTGTACAATTTTTAAATAAATATTTTTCTAATATACATGAGAACATTTTTATAATAGATAAGTAGTGTTAAATAAATTAAAAAATATTAATACTATTTATGTATTAATATTTTTTAATTTAACCAAATAAAATAAAATTATAAAATATATTTTTTGAAAATTTTTTTAAAAGAAGAAGAACAAAAAAAAAAAAGAGGAAAGAAGAAGGGGAACGCCCTTCTCATCTCTTTTTTTTTTTTTTTTTTTTAATTTTTTTTCTAAACAAAAATTATCAAAAAATATATATGTTTATATATATATATATATATAATATATATATATATGTGTGTGTGTGTGTGTGTGTATCAATAAATAAAAAAAATTGGATATATATGGTTTATTTGAAAATTGAATTTTGGTGAAAGGAAGAGGGCATATAAGGAATTGTACGGGAGACAAAAAAGTAAAATGTGGCAGGGGGAGGGGGGGAAGATAAGCCCTCTTTCACTGGCAAACCATCAATCCGTTGGTACTCATTCGATGTGGGTAGAATTTGATATCTCTTTTAACAGGTAATGGGTGGATTTGATATTATAAATCAAAACCCACTACGGATAGTGAACGAGTTTGGTAAATGGACAAACTCTGAGGAAAATCGCATTGGGTATTCGCCAACCGTCATTCTTTTATTTTATTTAAATTATGTTTTGTAATTTTATTTAGGAGCAAAATAATTAGTTTGAGAAAACTTAATTTATACCAACTATAAAAGTCGTGAAAAATCTAATTCTAATTCATTATTGTTCTATACTATAAATATGTATAAATTTGAAACATATCATTGGGTTTTGTAGTGAATGTGATTACCAAAAACTAATATTTGATTGTGTGTATGTGTTGTATTAGACATTCTATTTTTAATATTTTTGAATTGGGTATTTAGTAGAATTTGAAGAGGGAGTAGATTTGAATCTATTATCACATGCACGTATGGCAAGAATTACAACCATTAAAAATGTCATTAACATATGATGAGGATCAAAATCATTATATGCATGTAATCTTAGAAGATTAATCCTCAAAATTTTGAAAATAATAAGAGATATTATTTCTTTAAATTCAAAGTCTGTGAAGTTTGAAATATTTATTATATGGATATAGAAATTTGTGACGCAATATAACAAAAAATGATTTGAATTTTGCATCCAATAATTAATTGAAATGTGCTAAATTTTTCATAATCTTATGTTACATGTGTTTTAATATACACGATTAAGTTTCAGCTAAATTATTATATAATAACTATAATTATTATATATATAATAACTATCAATCGTAATTTATATACATAGTTGAGTTTATTACCAAATCCAAGTCCAAATGATTTTACTTGTCCCAATAGCAATCAGTATTAAAATTTAAAAGAAAAATCTCCAAAGATTTTTTTTTAAAATTATTGGAAATCTCGCCGTCAAATCACTTCTTCCGAGTTTAAGCGGAGCAGATAAAACCCCCGACTGTTTCAGGCCCTTACAAAAAACACAATCCCTAGATTCGAATCAATACCTCAATGTGAGATTCTAAACCTCACACCACTAAATTACGTCACTTTAAGACAAAAAAAACTCCAAAGACCCACAATAGTTAATGACAAATTCTCCAACCAATTAAAAGCTTGCATTCGCCTCGGGCAAAAAAAAAAAAAAAAACGTATGAATTTTATTAGCAAAATATTATACTTATGTAAATGCTCATTAAGTCCTTATGATTAGATAAATTACTCAATAAATTTTTATATTTTTTAAAATTATTTAAAAAATTATATAGATACTTCTATAATTGTTAATTTTTTTTTAAAAAAGGACGTATCTTAAACCCTTTCACACCGTTCTTTTTATTTATATTTATATATTTTTTTCGTTTTGGTCAAATCTTGTCTGTTCTCTAGTTTTTACAAGAACATGATCATATCTTTGATTGACCAATGATTTGTCCGAAAGATGGAAACGGTAAAGGTTTTGAAAGACAGAATCTTCGTGAAGAGCAGTTCTTCCTCCATCCCAGCTCATTATTTTAGGCTACCATATGCATTCAACTAATACATTTAGCACGTGTCAATGATCAATTTGTGTTCACTTTCGTACATTGAACGTGATTCCATCATTGTTCAGGAAAAAAAGGGTGAAAATATTATAAAAATTAAGTCTTCATTTATTGGAAGCATTTTCAGTCATCTTGTTTAATTCATCGTACTTTATTTCATTATTTAATAAATGTATTTATTATATGGAATTGTATCTGCAATGGGCTAAGTTCGCAAGCATTTTCACTTCAAAAAAAACAAAAATCTACAATTATATCAAGTCATTCATATAATATCTAGTTTAGAATATGTGCGATGCGTAAATTCATTTTGATATTTGATGTAAGATTTATATTTGTAATTCTTGTTCGGCGTCTCCGTCGTCGTTGGCTGCTTCTCTAAAATTCTAGCTAATTGAAGATTGAAGGTAATAGCTGATTATTTTATGGGTTTGTGAGATAGCAAATGAGATTTTAGAATTTAAAACCATTACCTATTCATATTTGGCTGTTAATGAAGAAATTAAATGATTTTGAAGAGAAATAAAAGTTAATAATCTAAAAGGACATGAACATTCAATTGGGTTTCTTGATTTTTTATGAGTTTGTGAGATAGAAAATGGTTCTTTAGAATTTATCCATTGACTTGATTATATTACAGGCACTAATGGGTGAGAAAAGTAAAGAGGATAAAAGAAGCTCTGTTTGGCTTCAAGGAAAATTCTATCAAGTTTTCTTATTCCACAAGAAACCTAATACAGAGATAGCCTGAATCTCTTACAAATTGATTTAATTGAGTTTCTAATTATATATATAGCTAATAGTTAAGCTAACCACCTATTTGGTTTTGGCATAATATTAAGTAACAACAATAACAAACTCTTGCCACCTCGACACTACTGATGACCAATAACCTTTTGCCAACTCATCAATCAATGAGGATGCTACCAGCAGAAGACAAGAATAACTTATCTTCATAAACCTCAAATTTACAGAAAAACGGATATGACATTCCTTAAATTTATGCAACTTAGAGCACAGTCCAGTATCACAATGTGACATGTAATAAACATCAATATATATAAGGACCTCAGTTCCACCATTCAAAACACATCAAATGCTCATCATCAATACTTAAGGGCTACGTTGCCACAATTACACATACTAATCAAAACATTTATTTATATATATACAACAACGTGCTCAATACGATTCAAAATATACAGATAAACAACTTGATTTTTAGATTTTTACTACACTTCCCATGACTTTGGAGTGGATGGCTGCAACTTGAGTGATCTGTCGTCTCAAGCATGACTTTCCAAGGGCTTGAAGGGCTGATCAACCTAGTCGCCAACCTGCAAAACTAGAAAATTATATTGGTGTGAGTTATAAAACTAAGTAAATAACCAATCGTACCATAAATAACATAAGGAAAATTGGTTTAGGTTATAATAACATATATCATAAATATGTGGCAGAAACTTCCAAAACATGCTAAGCTCATCATATACAGACATATGCAATAGTTTCTGCAAACAATGCTCTTATGAGTATTAGATAAATAATGTCCGAATGAACTCCCTAACCAACACTGCTATGACATATATTCCCTAATCCAACACTGCTATGACATATATTCCCTATTCCAACACTGCTATGACATATTACCAACTGATCAGCCAAAATCTTCACACACACATTGCAAACATAAAACATAAATCATAAAATGTAACTATACATCATGATACATAATTCTTAAATCATGAAAAATTAATAAACTCTGAAAATACATATGCAGCGATCGGGATTGGGACGTCTCCCTGAAATCGCTATATGTACCGGGATTCAGTCGTGGTCCCCGCGTACGCTTGTACAATTACATAAAATAAAATTGATCACTCATTTATATACACTCTCGTGACAATACGACAAATCTGGAAACATAGGGCATCCACATGGCAATAACTGACATCCGAAGTAAAACTAACAACATGAGACATTTCGTCTCACGGTAAGTAATCTGGCATGTATATGTACACGAGTGCATCCTAACATAAAGCTCTCGTGATAATACGACAAAGCTGGAAATATGGAGACATCCTCACGGCAATAACTTGCATCTGAAGCAAAATTGGCAATATGAAGCACAAATCAGGCTCATCACATAACACGTGTCAATGTCACAAGCTTACCCGCACACATATCCGGCTCATCACATAACACACGTCAAATCCATCATCAATCGATAAATAACTCGTAAATTATGAAACAATAAAACTATATCTATATATGTATATTCACACATCTTTTCTAGAAACAAACAGCAACTGATACATTATGTATTCATCACAAGAAATACTTACATGGCTACGCGAACACTCATGCTCCTAGTCAAATCAAGATTTTGAGGGCACATACAAACTCCCAACGCTCCCATGAATGCACTAGTATGGTCAAAATTTTATTTGGAGGTGTTGCGCAACACGATCCATCATCACCTCTTGTAGTACTCTCTGATAGCTTCGATTTGATATAGATTTGACCCAAGAAAGAAGGAACGAGCTGGATCAAGGTACAGTAACTCGCGCCTTTTTCCTCATATTCTGGCCACCATAAGCCACCACACACCGGCTGCCGGACACCATAACCCTCCTTTTGGCCAGACGATCATGGCTGGTCGATCACGCACCACCAACAGTGGTCGGATGACCGAGCTTCGATCAGTCCCTTCTCACACACGAAATGTCCCAACTACTGTGCAAGTATGTGATGGTTTTGGGGTGAAATTGAAATAATAAAAAAATTATTGCTTTATAAACAAACATTCTGAAAATTGCACAAAGGTCCCTACACGAAATTATAGTTTGGCTTTTATTATGGGCTGATTCAGTTTTCAACAAATGTAAGGCCATTTGGCTCAAAATTTCAAAAAGTTATGGGCACAAAAGTTGTTCATCTCGGAAATACAAGTCAAACAATTTAAAAATCACCTCAATCGGGGTTTGTTTGCTATATTTATAGCTAAAATAATAAACTTTCACCATATATAACGATCGTGTAACCAATTCTTTCTAATTTCATGATTCCCAATACAACGAGATCTCATTTAAAGAATTTTCGACCTATTTTTCAACACTTAAACCCTTATTTCCCAATATCTTCTCATTCCGAGACCTGAACTGATATCCAAAAACCTTCTAGAACTATATAAGAATATGGTTTAGTCGGAAACATGTAATCTTTCATAGATTTCCTTAATTTTGTCCTGTATTTATTGGAGTATCTAAGCCTTTATAGCTTTCTATATTAGCTTTGACTAATAGATCCTTTACATATTATGTCTAAGAAAGATGAAGACTTTCATCTGTATAGTGAGTCACTTCTAGTCCATCATTCAATGCAAATGTATCTCCAAGTATTTGAACAAACTAATCTTATCAGATGAAAGTTTGCAAACTCATCACAAGCTTATCCACGCACATATCAGGCTCATCACATAACATGCGTCAAATCCATTATCAATCGACAAATAACTTGTAAATTATGAAACAATAAAACTATATATATATATATATGCACACATTTTTTCTAGAAAAAAAACAACAACTGATACATTAGACATTCATCACATGAAATACATACCTGGCTACGCGAACACTCATGCTCCTAATCAAATCGAGATTCAAAGGGCATATACAGACTCCCAACGCTCCCATAAACGTGCTAGTATAGTCAAAGTTTTATTTGGAGGTGTCGAGCAATACGGCCCATCATCACCATCTTGTAGTACTCTCCAAGAGCTTCGATTTGATATAGATTTGACCCAAAAATAAGAAACGAGCTGGATCAAGGTACAATAACTCACGTAATTTTCCTCCTTATTCTGGCCACCATAAGCCACCACACACCGCCTTCCGGACACTATAACCCTCCTTTTGGTTTGACGACCATGGTTGGCCGATCACGCACCACCAATAGTGGTTGGACGATCGAGCGTCGACCAGTCCCTCCTCATACACGAAATGTCCCAGAAACTGTGCAAGTATGTGATGGTTTTAGGGTCAAATTGAAATAACACAAAAATTCTGGCTTTATAAACAAACATTCTGAAAATTGCACAAATGTCCCTACGTGAAATTGTAGTTTGGCTCCTATTATGGACTGATTGAATTTTCAGCAAATTTAAGGCCCTTTAGCAAAAAATTTCAAAACGTTCTAAACATAAAGTTATTCGTCTCAAAAAAATGAGTCAAACAGTTTAAAAATCACCTCAATCGGAGTTTGTTTGCTATATTTATAGCTAAAAAATTAAACTTTCACCGTATATAACGATCGTATAACCAATTTTTTCTAATTTCATGATTCCTAATGCAATGAGATCTCATTTAAAGAAATTCCGACCTATTATTCAACACTTAAACCCTTATTTCCCAATATCGTCTCATTTCGAGACCTGAACTGAGATCCGAAAACCTTCCAGAACTATGTAAGAAGTTTGTTCAGTCATAAGCATGTAATCTTTCATAACTTTCCTTAATTTTTGTTCTGTATTTATTGAAGTATCTAAGCCTTTACAGCTTTCTATATTATCCTTGACTAACAGATCCTTTACATATTTATTTTAAGAAAGATGCAGACTTTCAATTGTATAGTGAGTCACTTCTAGTCCATCATTCAATGCAAATGTATCTCCAAGTGTTTGAACAAACTAATCTTATCAGATGAAATTCTGCAGGCTCATCACAAGCTTATCCATGCATATATCAGGCTCATCACATAACACGCGTCAAATCCATCATCAATCGATAAATAACTCGTAATTTATGAAACAATAAAACTATATCTATATATGTATATGAACACATCTTTTATAGAAACAAACAACTGATACATTAGGTATTCATCACATGAAATACTTATCTGGCTATGCGAACACTCATGCTCCGAGTCAAATCAAGATTTTGAGGGCCTATATAGACTCATAATGCTCCCATGAATGCGCTAGTGTTGTCGAAATTTCATTTGGAGGTTTTACGTAACATGATCCATCATCACCATCTTGTAGTACTATCTGAGAGCTTCGATTTGATATAGATTTGACCCAAAAAATAAAGAATGAGCTGGATCAAGGTACAGTAACTTGCCCACTTTTCCTCTTTATCCTGGCCACCATAAACCACTATACACTAGCTGCCGGACACTATAAACCTCCTCTTGGCCAGACGATCATGGCTGATGGATCACGCACCACCAACAGTGGTCGGATGGCCGAGCGCAGACCAGTCCATTCTCACACATGAAATATCCCAACTACTGTGCAAATATGTGATGATTTTAGGATCGAATTGAAATATCACAAATATTCCAGCTTTATTAACAAACATTCTGAAAATTACACAAAGGTCCCTGTAGGACACAGATGTTGGACGACGCTGTTCCGGGCTCGCGGCCCGGTCGGGAGTACGGAGTAGCCCACGAGGGAACTAAATCAGAGAAATAACATGGAGTCGCCACCCGGTGTGAACCGGGAAAATGATTTAAAGCTGCACTCATCCCTCGCAAGGGAAGACCTCAAACCGTTGGGTTCGGAATGGTCCCTTACTTATGCCACTTGTAATGATATGATTTGTGCAATAATTTAATCGAATCTAGCAACATATATTTCCAAGGGTAATCTATTCCTAGGTTCGCATGTATAAAATAATCATCATAACGGCAAACATACGATATCACACAATAATCTCATGAACATGTTGAATCATCAAACACGAAAAATAAATAACAACCTAATCATGAATAGAGGAATAACGTATTAATAGTTAAATCATGCTTAAGAACCAAGTAACATACTAACAACCTAATCATGCTTGAACACCATCTCACGAACACATCAATTAGATAAATATGGGAATACAAATAGATGATAACAGTAAAAGTATCAATAATGGAATGGTATGATTAATTACATGATACAAGAGGAATCACCCAAGAAGTAATTATGCATGAAATGTGATGAAAAGGAATCAGTTTAGTGTATGTGCGTTCGTGTAGCGTTTGAAAACGCGTTCAAACGGTAAACAGAAGGTTCGCGTTCATATAGCGTTTGAGAACGCGTTCGAACGGGACAAGACCTGATGAAACAAAACACATGCGCGTTCGAGTAGCGTTCATAAACGCGTTTGAACGGTAAACAGAAGGTTCACATTCGTATAGCGTTTGAGAACGCGTTCGAACGGGACAAGGCCTGATGAAACAAAATGCATGCGCGTTCGAGTAGCGTTCGTAAACGCGTTCGAACGGGAAACAGAAGGTTCGCGTTTGTATAGTGTTCGAGAATGCGTTTGAACGGGACAGGACCTGATGCATGATAGACGACGCAAACACATACACAGATGCATAATGTAGGACCCCGTGTGCCCGATTGAACTCAATCCAATTCAATCGAGTATACCTCGTTCGGCGCGGCAAAACATCGTGGTAAAGGTAGCCTTTAGGCATTTTCCCTCGAATAGAGGACCTTTAATCCACCCTAGTTAGCCCATGCGCACTAGAATGCAATACATGCGTAAATAGAGCAATGATATGCAATAGGTCAATGACATAACAAAAGGCGCGGCAAAACATCGTGGTAAAGGTAGCCTTCAGACATTTTCCTCGAATAGAGGACCTTTAATCCACCCTAGCTAGCCCATGCGCATTACATCATAATGTATAAAAATGAATGAGACAATAATGTGGACTTCTGTATATCCGATTAAACGTATCTCACATTCAATCAAACACACTTCATCCGGCGCGGTAAAGTATTGTCGTAAAGGTAGCCTTTTGGACTTTTCTCCCCTCAAATTGAGAACCTTTAGACTAACATACTAAGCCCATGTGCATTACATCACAATGCATAGAAAGTAAAATGCAGAAAGTAATAGCATACTAATGATTAAATCATGCTTAAAAGATAAATAACATGCTAGCAACCCGATCATGCTCGAATACAAGGTTGGATGAAACAAAATGTGTGAATCTCTCAAGTGATACGTGGCATTGTATCCCGAGTGCAAACCATAATACCTTCCATTCGGATTCGGGTACGGAATTTACGTCCGGGTTTCCATCCGATATACCACAAGAGAGAACACATATTTCATTCATTCAAGGACCATAACATATATTAACAAATGACTCTCATGCGATGGAATTCTAATAAACAACAAAAAAAGATGAGAATAAATAAAAAAGGTGCCCTCAGGTCTAACCTCTTAGGTCGTATCTCGAAAGCGTGTTGCACGACCGTCGGAAAGGTTGATGCTCCGCAACTCCTCTGGTTCACTGGTCCACTGCTCTCGTTCAATGCCTCATGGTTTTGGGTCGTCGTTTCCTCTGTTTTACTGATATTTATACTGTATTTTTTTGTCACTATTTTCACTGTATTAAGGGACTGTTTTGGCATCTTTTTGGGCTGCTGTTTGAGTGTGTTTTTTGGTGGTTATAGTGCAGTTTTAGGGGTGATTTTCGGTGGTGTTATGGTGCATTTTGGGGACTATTTCGGTGATGAGAATGGAAGGCTTTTAGGGTTTGTGTTTTGTGTTACTGCCGAGAGGTTGCATGTGGGAGAGAGAATGTGTTTACGTGAGGGTCAGCTAGGCTTTTGTGTGTTTAGATGAATGAGCCAGCCCAGGTAAGGGTTGGATTTGGGTTTCTTTTATAGGCAAATGGTATGGTGAATCCTTGCTTGAAAAGGAATGAGATTTGTGTAATAAAAGGGATACCATTAATTAGTGTCACACAAGGAAAAAATATATTTAATTGGGGGCATAATTTGTTTAAATTAGGAATAAGTTTATTTGATTTATTTAAATTTGGTATGTGATATTAATTAGATTTGTGACATGTGTTTTACATGTTTTAATTATCTTTGGGTGGGTTTTGGTGGGCTAAATGGGCTTGGGCGTGAGGGTAGAAACAAAACCAGAAGTACCGACACCGTTCGAACACCGATTCGAACGCTACACGAACGCCCACAATCTGTTTGACGTTCGAACGTGTTCACGAACGTAGCACGAACGAAAGCAGTGAACATGTGAATTGAATCTGATGACATACTTATTCTAAATTTCCCCTTTCGACATTCATTTCCCGCGACTTCCGCAACCTAAAGAGTAGTGCCTCCGTACAAGACTCATCATATGGACTTACATGCAAAAATACAGTGCCTACAGTCGCCCCCACTTTGATGGGACTTGTGCAGGGTGTGACAATGACAATCCTATCAAAGTTGTGCAATGCATTTTTACTTACCTAGCTCGCCAGCTGCCACCTGACTTGCCTGCTGCTTCGAGCTGAGTTGATGATGCAGTGGACCTCGATCCTGGGACGCATCCCAATAAATGCAACCGATAACAGGGGCCTCGACCCTGGGACGCATCCCAATACCGCTGAAAATATAGGTCACGACCCTGTGACGCATCCCCAAAACTGATGATGCAAGGGGCCAACGACCCTGGGACGCTTCCCGATAACTGCAACCGACAACAAGGGCCTCGACCCTGGGACGCATCCCAATACCGCTTTCAATGTGGGTCACGACCTTGGGACGCATCCCCAAAACTGATGATGCAGGGGGCCAACGACCATGTGACGCATCCCGATAACTGAAACCGACAACGGGGGCCTCGACCTTGGGACGCATCCCGATAACATTGACAATGTGGGTCACGAGCCTGGGACGCATCCATAAAACTGCTGATATTGATGCTGCTGTGGGCCTCGCCCCTAGGACTCATCCCCAAAATTGATGCTGATGTGGGCCTCGACCCTGTGACTCATCCCCAAAACTGATATTGATACCGGTGTGGGCCTTGCCCCCGGGACTCATCCCCAAAACTGATACTGATGTGGGCCTCGGCCCTGGGACTCATCCCCAAAACTGAAATTGATGTGGGCCTCGGCCCTGTGACTCATCCCCAAAACCGAAACTGATGTGGGCCTCGGCCCTAGAGTGCCATACCTGGCAAGATTGATACTGATGCTAATGTGGGGAACTAAACCGAAGAAATAACATGGAGTCGCCACCCGGTGTGAACCGGGAAAATGATTTAAGGCTGCACCCATCCCTCGCAAGGAAAGACCTCAAACCGTTGGGTTCAGAATGGTCCCTTACTTATGCCACTTGTAATGATATGATTTGTGCAATAATTTAATCGAATCTAGCAACATATATTTCCAATGGTAATCTATTCCTAGGTTCGCATGTATAAAATAAATCATCATAACGGCACTAGAATGGTATGATTAATCATCATAACCATCTCACGAACACATCAATTAGATAAATACGGGAATATAAATAGATGATAACAGTAAAAGTATCAATAATGGAATGGTATGATTAATTACATGATACAAGAGGAATCACTCAAGAAGCAATTATGCATGAAATGTGATGAAAAGGAACCAGTTCAGTGTATGTTCATTTGTGTAGCGTTTGAAAATGCGTTCGAACGGTAAACAGAAGGTTCGCGTTCTTATAGCATTTGAGAGCGTGTTCGAACGGGACAAGACCTGATGAAACAAAACACATGCGCGTTCGAGTAGCGTTCGTAAACGTGTTCGAACGGTAAACAGAAGGTTCGCGTTCGTATAGCGTTTGAGAACACGTTCGAACGGGACAAGACCTGATGAAACAAAATGCATGCGCGTTCGAGTAGCGTTTGTAAACGCGTTCGAACGAGAAACAGAAGGTTCACGTTCGTATAGCGTTCGGGAACGCGTTTGAACGGGACAGGACCTGATGCATGATAGACGACGCAAACACATACACAGATGCACAATATAGGACCCCGTGTGCCCGATTGAACTCATTCCCATTCAATCGAGTATACCTCGTCCGGAGCAGCAAAACATCATGGTAAAGGTAGCCTTTAGGCATTTCCCTCGAATAGAGGATCTTTAATCCACCCTAGTTAGCCCATGCGCACTAGAATGCAATACATGCGTAAATAGAGCAATGATATGCAAAAGGTCAATGACATAACAAAAGGCGCGGCAAAAAATCGTGGTAAAGGTAGCCTTCAGGCATTTCCCTCGAATAGAGGATATTTAATCCACCATAGCTAGCCCATGCGCATTACATCATAATGCATAAAAATGAATGAGACAATAATGTGGACTTCTCTATATCTAATTAAACGTATCTCACATTCAATCAAACACACTTCGTCCAGCGCGGCAAAGTATTGTCGTAAAGGTAGCCTTTTAGACTTTTCTCCCCTCAAATTGAGAACCTTTAGACTAACATACCAAGCCCATGCGCATTACATCACAATGCATAGAAAGTAAAATGCAGAAAGTAATAGCATACTAACGATTAAATCATGCTTAAAAGATAAATAACATGCTTGCAACCCGATCATGCTCGAATACAAGGTTGGATGAAATAAAATGTGTGAATCTCTCAAGTGATACGTGGCATTGTATCCCGAGTGCAAACCACAATACCGTCCATTCGGATTCGGCTACGGAATTTACGTCCGGGTTTCCATCCGATATACCACAAGAGATAACACATATTTCATTCATTCAAGGACCACAACATACATTAACAAATGACTCTCATGCGAGGGAATTCTAATAAACAAAAAAAAATGAGAATAAATAAAAAGGGTGCCCTTAGGTCTAACCTCTTAGGTCGTATCTCGAAAGCTCGTTACACGGCCGTCGGAAGGGTTGATGCTCCGCAACTCCTCTGGTCCACTGGTCCACTGCTCTCGTTCGTTGCCTCGCGGTTTCGGGTCGTCATTTCCTCTGTTTTACTGCTTTTTTTGCTGTATTTTTTGGTCACTGTTTTCACTTTATTAAGGGACTGTTTTGGCATCTTTTTGGGCTGCTGTTTGAGTTTGTTTTTCGGTTGTTATAGTGCAGTTTTAAGGGTGATTTTCGGTGGTGTTATGGTGCAGTTTGGGGATTGTTTCGTTGATGAAAATGGAAGGCTTTTAGGGTTTGTGTTTTGTGTTACTGCAGAGATGTTGCAGGTGGGAGAGAGAATGTGTTTACGTGAGGGTCAGCTAGGCTTTTGTGTGTTTAGATGAATGAGGCAGCCCAGGTGAGGGTTTGATTTGAGTTTCTTTTATAGGCAAAGGGTAGGGTGAATCCTTACTTGAAAATGAATGAGATTTGTGTAATAAAAGGGATACCATTAATTAGTGTCACACAAGGAAAAAATATATTTAATTGGGGACATGATTTGTTTAAATCAGGAATAGGTTTATTTGATTTATTTAAATTTGGTATGTGATATTATTTAGATTTGTGACATGTGTTTTGAATGTTTTAATTATCTTTGGGTGGGTTTCGGTGGGCTAAATGGGCTTGGGCGTTAGGCTAGCAACAAAACCAGAAGTACCGACACCGTTCGAACGCCGATTCGAACGCTACATGAACGCCCGCAATCTGCTTGACGTTCGAACGTGTTCACGAATGCAGCATGAACGAAAGCAGTGAACATGTGAATTGAATCTGATGACATACTTATTCTGAATTTCCCATTTCGACATTCGTTTCCCGCAACTTCCGCAACCTAAAGAGTAGTGCCTCCGTACGAGACTCATCATAGAGACTTACATGTAAAAATGCAGTGTCTATAGTCGCCCCCACTTTGATGGGACTTGTGCTGGGTGTGACAATGACAATCCTATCAAAGTTGTGCAATGCATTTTTACTTACTTGGCTCGCCAGCTGCCATCTGACTTGCCTGCTGCTACGAGCTGAGTTGATGATGTAGTGGACCTCGATCCTGGGACGCATCCCAATAACTACAACCGATAACGGGGGCCTCGACCCTGGGACGCATCCCAATACCGCTGACAATGTGGGTCACGACCCTGGGACGCATCCCAATACTGCTAACAAAGTGGGTCACGACCCTGGGACGCATCCCCAAAACTTATGATGCATGGGCCAACGACCATCCTGATAACTGCAACCGACAACGGGAGCCACGACCCTGGGACGCATCCCGATAACGTTGACAATGTGGGTCACGAGCCTGAGACGCATCCCCAAAACTGCTGATACTGATGCTGATGTGGGCCTCGCCCCCGGGACTCATCCCCAAAATTGATGCTGATGTGGGCCTCGACCCTGGGACTCATCCCCAAAACTGATATTAATACTGATGTGGGCCTCGCCCCCGGGACTCATCCCCAAAACTGATACTGATGTGGGCTCGGCCCTGGACTCATCCCCAAAACTGAAATTGATGTGGGCCTCGGCCCTAGGACTCATCCCCAAAACTGAAACTGATGTGGGCCTCGGCCTTAGAGTGCCATACCTGGCAAGACTGATACTGATGCTAATGTGCGGAACTAAACTAGAGAAATAACATGGAGTCGCCACCCGGTGTGAACCGGGAAAATGATTTAAGGCCGCACTCACCCCTCGCAATGGAAGACCTCAAACCGTTGGGTTCGGAATGGTCCTTTACTTATTCCACTTGTAATGATATGATTTGTGCAATAATTTAATTGAATCTAGCAACATATATTTCCAAGGGTAATCTATTCCTAGGTTCGCATGTATAAAATAAATCATCATAACGGCAAACATACGATATCACACAATAATCTCATGAACATGTTGAATCATCAAACACGAAAAATAAATAACAACCTAATCATGAATGTAAATTAAATGCCTACTGCGAAAGAAGATAACCAAATCATGCATAAAGGAATAACATACTAACAGCTAAAACATGCTTAAGAACCAAGTAACATACTAACAACCTAATAATGCTTGAACACCATCTCACGAACACATCAATTAGATAAATACGGGAATACAAATAGATGATAACAGTAAAAGTATCAATAATGCAATGGTATGATTAATTATATGATATAAGAGGAATCACCCAAGAAGCAATTATGCATGAAATGAGATAAAAAGGAATCAGTTCAGTGTATGTGTGTTTGTGTAGCGTTCGAAAATGCGTTCGAACGGTAAACAGAAGGTTCGCGTTCGTATATCGTTTGAGAAAGTGTTCGAACGGGACAAGACCTGATGAAACAAAACGCATGCGCGTTTGAGTAGCGTTCGTAAACGCGTTCGAACGGTAAATAGAAGGTTCGCGTTCGTATAGCGTTTGAGAACGCGTTCGAACGGGACAAGACCTGATGAAACAAAATGCATGCGCATTCGAGTAGGGTTAGTAAACGCGTTCGAGTGGGAAACAGAAGGTTCACATTCGTATAGCGTTCGAGAACTCGTTTGAACGGGACAAGACCTGATGCATGATAGCCGACGCAAACACATACATAGATGCACAATGTAGGACCTCGTGTGCCCGATTGAACTCATTCCTATTCAATCGAGTATACCTCGTTCAGCGCGGTAAAAAATCGTGGTAAAGGTAGCCTTTAGGCATTTTCCCTCGAATAGAGGACCTTTAATCCACCCTAGTTAGCCCATGCGCACTAGAATGCAATACATGCATAAATAGAGAAATGATATGCAAAAGGTCAATGACATAACAAAAGGCGCGATAAAACATCGTGGTAAAGGTAGCCTTCAGACATTTCCCTCGAATAGAGGACCTTTAATCCACCCTAGCTAGCCCATGCACATTACATCATAATGCATAAAAATGAATGAGACAATAATGTGGACTTCCGTATATCCGATTAAACGTATCTCACATTCAATCAAACACACTTCGTCCGTCGTAACTAAGTATTGTCGTAAAGGTAGCCTTTTGGACTTTTCTCCCCTCAAATTGAGAACCTTTAGACTAACATACTAAGCCCATGCGCATTACTTCACAATTCATAGAAAGTAAAATGCAGAAAGTAATAGCGTAGTAATGATTAAATCATGCTTAAAAGATAAATAACATGCTAGCAACCCGATCATGCTCGAATACAAGGTTGGATGAAACAAAATGTGTGAATCTCTCAAGTGATACGTGGCATTGTATCCCGAGTGCAAACCGCAATACCGTCCATTCGGATTTGGGTACGGAATTTACGTCCGGGTTGTTGGGGTTGGTGTTCAGAGCGTCAATTCCCGGTTGTATTTCTTTTGAATACTTCTGTAAAACATTAATTAAAATATAAATATCTTACATTAGGATATATTAAGTAAATGATTTTAGTTGCCATTGTTGACTTAAATAAATATCTATAAACTTGTTTTAGATATTTGTATTAAGATAACAAATGAATTTGAAATGAAAATGAAATGAAAATTTGATATATTAATGCTTGTTGAATTCGGCCAAGTTTTTTTTTTTTTTGCACAAGTATATATTGTTTTCATTTTCTTTTCATTTGGTTAACCTAATACACTTCACAAAATATAAAACTCCATTGAAGAAACTTAAAGAAAGCTTGAGAAAAGAAAGACAAAAATCAAAAAGCTTGGAAATTTAGTAAGTTTCTCAAACTTGATATTAGTAAGGAAATTGTTCCTTAGGTTCTAGGCTTTAATATATGACATTATTAGGTTATTTCTTTCTTTGTTCCTTGTGGTTTTTGTTGATGGAAATTTTGATGGAGGTGTAAAGCATGTGTGATGAAGGAAGTGTATGACTATTGTAGTAATAAACTTTCTTTTAAGGTTTTGGAAACCATGTTGCTAATCTAGAGTTGTTGACCCACTCTTAGATGACCTAGATTTGATCTTGAGTTTTTTCATTGTGTTGAGACTTGGATTGGATGTGAGAATGATGATTGAAGTAATTGATTTAATGTATTTGGTCTAATTTGTCCAATTTGTGGAAATTGAAAAATTAGGGTTCATGACCAATTCCAAATTTGGGGCTTTTCATATATGTTGTGTATTGTGTGTTTATATGATGCATATAAATTTTCATGTTCATTGGATTACATCTTGATGTGTTTTGAAGCATGAAATGACAAAGTGCACCAAATGGCACCCTTGTGAGGCTCTCGGCCAAATGGATAAAATTTGGGGATTTTGTTGCTTTTGGTGTTTTGATGTTTTGAACATGCTAAGTTCATCTTGGAAATGATTTAGAATCATTCAAAATTGATTTGATCAATTTCGGACTAAAATGGACAAAAATACCAAGTAAGGGTAATTTGGTAAATTCACTTAAATATGATTTATTGAATTTTATTTCATAATTTGATTATTGGAATATTAAATAAATATGTTTATTTAAATAATCCGAGAAAAAATTTTGAAATCGGAAAATATGATTTTCCACCGCTTCCGCTGCGTTACCGGATTATGCCCCTAAAAACCCCTACAAAATGGTATCAGAGCGAGTATGATTCTAGGCCACCTAAAATGATTAGCCTTCGTTGAATTAATGTTTAATCATGTTTTCTTGACTTTATGCATGCTTATTAGAATCTAATTTGATTAGAATTAGTGGAAAATCCCTAATTAATAAGGTTTTAATGTAATTATGTATTTGATGCATGTTATGTGGTCCGTCTTGTCAATACGGTTTATGAATACTTCTCTGTGACTACATCCGAGATCGTGCCTCTGCTGTGAGGGTGTAGCTGATAGAGATTTATTTATACCGGATGTATATTAGATACTAGGTAAATTCAAGTAAAAGCGGAATTCTGAACGTGCCCTAGCTGTCAGGATTACGTAAGTAACTTGAGTTTATCATTGACGAGTTTAACCTTGGTACGTCTCCTTGTGGGCCTGCCTTCGCAGCGACAACGAGAAACGACCAGGACCGGAAACCCAGGAGTCATTATAGAATGATTGACAAATGAGTTGTCTACCTGATGCATATACGTAGGCGAGACCGTGCCTCTGCTGTGAGCCGAAATATATTCACGGGATCCACTTTTCACTATTTGTATTTAATTTAATTATTAAATCTTTATATTCTGTTTGGGGACTACAGTATTGCATGATTTAGTGGGAGGGGCATTTTTAGATTAAAAATCCATGATCTAGTTTATGCTTTTGATATTATATGAAACTGTTTATTATCTGATAACCGTTTTTCATGATCTATATGATAGATTGGCGATGGCGGCACAATCCACAAATCAGTTTGCGCGTATACTTGATGCCAACAAACTGAAAGGCACTGAGAACTTCGCTGACTGGGAATTGGATTTGAGGATTGTCCTCGATTCCGAAAAGTTGGGATATGTTCTTGAGGGTTCGTTGCCCCTTGCTGTGGGTGCGGATGATTCGGAGGAGGAACGCCAAGTTTTTGAAAATTGGAAGGATGATGATTTAAGGGTTAAATCATACATCCTTACTTCACTGTCTCCGAAACTCAAGCAAAAGTACTATGGTATGCTAGATTCCTATAGTATGATGACGCGATTGAGACAATCGTTTGAGAACCAAGAACAAGTGATTGTTCACAAAGTCGCCATGGAACTGTTCCATGCGCGTCTGGATGAGGGGCAAAGTGTTAGCCCATATGTTCTTCAGATGATCGATTTGATCGATCAATTGAGGCAACATAATCTCATCTTGAATGACATTCTCGGTAGGAGTGTCATTCTTGGTTCACTACCAGCTTCATTTCTCCAGTTCGTGATGTACTTCAACATGCACGGGACTGTCTGTACCTACCAGGAGCTACATAGGATATTGCTCACGGCAGAAGAGGACCTTAAGAAGGGAGTACCGACTCGCCCTCTTAGAACTACTTCTCTTTCGGCTTCTTCCCAAGGATGGTCCAAGGGAAAGAAGAAGAAAGGGAAGAAGAAGAAGGCTTTCGGTCCTCAACAACAGGCGAAGATTACTAAGCCCAAGAGGGCTTCTGAAGACAAATGCCACCACTGCGGCAAAGTCGGGCATTGGAAAATGAACTGTCCTGATTACATCGCCCAGCTGAGGAGAGACAGAGCATCTACATCAGGTACTTTTATTTTTCCAGTTATTGATTTATCTTTGGCTTGTGAAGCCGTTACATCTAACTGGATTTTAGATTCTGCTTGTCCCATTCACATTTGCAATTCGTTGCAGGTGCTGAAGGAAAGTAGGAGGCTGAAGCCCGGGGAGATGTAGTTGCGGTTCGGGAGTGGAGACTCTTTGGATGCAGTTGCAGTGGGAGTATGCGAGATCTCATTGCCGAATGAGACATTTTTGTTAAATGAATGCCATTTTGTACCTGGATGTGTAGCTAATATTATATCACTTTTTGTATTGGATACAGAAAGCTTTTGTATTAATATTAAGAATAGTTCTTTATATTTATATGATAGTAATAATATTCAAATCCTTTTTTTTCCAAACCAGCATGGTCATTATACATTGCAAACTTCAAAAGATATATTAAATACTGGAGTTAATAAACGTAGTTTACCTGTAATTAATAATACTGAACTTTGGCATATGAGACTTGGTCACATTGGCGTTAAACGCCTTACCCAATTGGTTAGGAATGACTTGATACCAGATCTTACCATTGAATCCTATCCAACTTGTGAATCCTGTATTCAGGGTAAGATGACCAAAGCCCCATTTTCTGGTGTTGGACACCGCGCCAGTTACTTACTGGAACTCGTACATTCTGATGTATGTGGTCCACTAAGTCAAACTGCTCACAGTGGTTATTCGTACTTCGTTACCTTTACCGATGATCTGTCATGGTACGGTTATGTCTATTTGATGCGACATAAATCGGAAACCTTTGAAAAGTTCAAAGAATTCTGAAATGAAATAGAAAAACAAACTGGTAAATATATTAAATGCCTTCGATCAGATCGAGGCGGCGAATATATGAGTGGTGAGTTCATGGATTATATGAAGGAGAATGGGATTCTCGCTCAATACACTCCTCCAGGTACTCCACAACACAATAGAGTGTCTGAGAGGAGAAATCAGACTTTATTGGATATAGTCCGATCAATGTTAAGTTTCACAGATTTGCCCTATTACTTATGGGGCTACTCTCTCTTAACAGCCGCACATCTTTTGAACAAAATTCCTTCAAAAGCTTTTCTACGACACCGTATGAGATATGGTTCGGTAGAAGACCAAATCTTAATTATATTAAGGTTTGGGGTTGTCCTGCCTATGTTAGAGTGACTCAGCAAGATAAGCTTTCGTCTCGAGGGCAAGAGTTTAGGTTTGTTGGATATCTTTCGAATACGAGGGGATATCTGTTCTATGATACCGGGCATCGAAATGTGTTCGTAGCTCGCTTCGCAAAATTTCTAGAAGTAGAATTTTTGTCAGAAGGTGGTAATCATAGACAGGTTGAGCTTGATGAAGTCCAACCAAAAAACAACGAACCAACGGAGGAACCTGAAGTTCAAGTAGATAAAGGACCTTCAACACACACACTCCGCAGGCCGGAAAGGGTATCTAGACCTCATGAACGCTTGTATTTGATACAAGAAAAGAGTCTGGATGTTCTCTTAATTGAAGAGACAGATCCTTTCACCTATAGAGAATCGATGTTGGACATCGACTCCGTGAAATGGCAAAGTGCCATGAAATCCGAGATAGACTCAATGCATGAAAATCAAGTTTGGGACTTGATTCCGCTTCCCGAAGGAATTGTTCCTATCTGTTGTAAATGGGTTTACAAGAGGAAGCGCGGGCCTGACGGTAAGGTTGAAACTTACAAGGCCCGACTGGTAGTAAAAGGTTACACGCAGCGACCTGGCGTCGACTACGATGAAACTTTTTCGCCGGTGGCAATGCTTAAGTCTATCCGGATTTTGCTTTCTATAGCTACGTATCATGACTACGAGATTTAGCAAATAGATGTCAAAACGGCTTTTCTAAATGGATTTCTTGATGAAGAAATCTATATGGAACAGCCTGGAGGTTTTGCATCCAACGAAACCTCGGGTATGGTATGTAAGCTTAAGAAGTCCATTTATGGACTTAAACAAGCTTCACGAAGTTGGAATCTTCGATTCGACGAGATTATTAGATCGTCTGGTTTTCTCAAGAATTCGGAAGAATCCTGTGTGTATCAGAAGGCCAGTGGGAGCATGGTCGTATTTTTAGTCCTATATGTTGATGACATCCTAATCATTGGGAATGATTTAGGTATGTTACAAAGCGTCAAAGCGTACCTCTGTAAGAATTTCTCCATGAAGGACCCGGGAGAAGCTTCCAATATTTTAGGGATAAAACTCTATAGAGATAGAAAAAATAGGCTGATTGGGTTATCCCAATCAACGTACATAGATAAGATCTTGGAACGGTATAGTTTTGGTAACTGTAAGACAACAAACATACCGTTCAGACATGGGATTCATCTTTCTAATAAGATGTGTCCACAAACAGAAGATGAGAAGGTTAGAATGTCTAACCAACCTTATGTTTCGTGTTTGGGTAGCATAATGTATGCCATGTTATGTACGAGGCCTGATATCAGTTTCGCTGTCAGCGTAACTAGTCGATATCAGTCCAATCCAGGTAATGACCATTGGATGGCCATTAAACATATCCTAAAGTATCTTAAAGGTACCAAGGATAAGTTAATAATTTATGGAGGAAACGAACTGCAGGTTAATGGGTATACAGACTCCGATTTTCAATCGGATCCCAATGATAGAAAGTCTACATCTGGATTTGTCTTTACCCTTAACGGAGGTACAGTTTGTTGGAAGAGTTCCAAACAGGGATCGACAGCTATTCCACCACTGAGGCGGAATATATTGCAGTTTCTGAAGCTGCAAAAGAGGCTGTGTGGATAAAGAACTTTATCACAGAATTGGG